>JAZKJV010009847.1:0-94285 GCA_037367405.1 Ottelia alismoides
TCTCAGTATCCTGGCACTGTAGTGGCCGTTACGCACGATCGTTATTTTCTTGACAATGTCGCTCAGTGGATCTTGGAACTGGACCGCGGCCAGGGCCATCCGTTTGAAGGCAACTACTCTTCGTGGCTGGAGCAGAAGCAAGCTCGACTGGAACGCGAACAGAAAGGACACTCAGTCGCCAAAAGACGTTGGCTCGCGAGTTGGAATGGATTCGTTCATCGCCCAAAGCGCGACAAGCCAAGAGCAAAGCACGTATCGCAGCTTATGAAAAGTTGGCATCGGAGCAATTCGAAGAACGACCAGACGAGTTGGAACTGCAGATTCCGCCCGGCAAGCACTTGGGTGAACTGGTTATCGAAGCGGACAACATCACCAAGTCCTTCGGCGATAAAGTGCTGATCGATAACTTGACGTTCCGCTTGCCTGCTGGTGGTATCGTCGGCGTCATCGGCCCGAACGGTGCTGGTAAGACCACGCTGTTCCGCATGTTCGTTGGCCAAGAGAAGCCGATAGTGGCGAGCTGCGTATCGGACCGACGGTTGAACTGGGTTACGTTGATCAGAACCGCGATGCGCTGGATGCGGACAAGACGGTCTTTCAAGAGATCAGCGGTGGCCATGATGTGCTCGAGATGGGCGGCAAGAAGCTGCACTCGCGCGGTTACGTCTCGAAGTTCAACTTCCGCGGCCCGGATCAAGAGAAGAAAGTCGGCAAGCTATCCGGTGTGAACGCAACCGCGTGCACCTGGCCAAGCTCTTGCGTCGCGGTTGCAATGTGTTGTTGCTGGACGAACCGACCAATGATTTGGATGTGGATACGCTGCGCGCTTTGGAAGAAGGTATTCAAAACTTCGCTGGCTGCGTCGTCGTGATCTCTCACGATCGTTGGTTCCTCGATCGCCTGGCCACACACATCTTAGCCTTCGAAGGCGATGGTTACGTTCACTGGTGCGAAGGCAACTTCGCCACCTACGAAGCTCAACGCGCCGAGCGCTTAGGGATCAATCCCGAAGATCCACCGAAGTTCCGATATAAGAAGCTACAGTCGTAGGACAAACAATCTGACAAAAGATTGAATGACAAAAAAATTATATGTTGGGATCTTCGGGCCATTTGTGTTTGGGGTAGCGGGCCGCGGAGTTGTTTGCGGACTTCTTGGTAAGTGTTCTTCCAAAAACTAGCCAGGTCGTCGGTGATCTGTTGGCAACGATTGTTGGGGGCCAGTAGATGCAGGAGCAAACGCACGCGGCCTTCGGCGATGCGCGGTGTTTCACGCAGTCCGAAGAACTCCTGAATGCGCGCGGCCAGCACCGGTGGCTTGCCGGGTTCATAAACTAACAGCACGCTGCGGCCACTGGGCAATGTGTAGCTCTCCGGAGCTTCGCGATGAAGCTGCGAGCGCTGCGATTGGCTGAGCAGCCCTTCGATGAGCGCTCGCCATGGCAATGACCGCACCGCATCCAGATCGCGCTGGCCAGCGCACCAATCGGCGAGCTGCGATTGCAGACCTTGATCGCTCAAGTCAGGCCAGTTGGCATCGCCCAGCACCTCACCCAGCCAACGAGCGCGGCCTAAGAAACTTTGCAACGACTTATCATCGCTTGGAAAAACTTTGTGCCAGTTCGATGCGGCCGACTTGGCCAAAAGCGCTGTGGTCTGGTCATCCAGTGGAGTAGGCACGGGCGTTTCATCCAGCATCAAGTCGAACCAGTAAGTGCGACGCCGCGTAAGCACCTGGCCCGTCGATGGATGCACAAAGCGTTCATCGTTCGTTGTAATGTGCTTGGGGTCGAGCCATGTTCGATCGATCGCCGAGGCTTGACGCACCGTGGCTTCGCTGCCTGCAGCATCGACATCGACGCATACAAATAGCTCGTTGGAACGGACACTGGAACTGTTATCCAGTTTCACGCCGCGACCACCGACCATCAGTCCACGCGGTCCATGCGCATCGCGACGCCTCGCGACTCGATCAGGCATCGCAGCTAGTAGAGCCCGCGCCAAGTTTCGATCCAACGCAGCTTCGCGATTGACGCGTCCAGCTTGGGCGAGCAACAAGTCGCGTAACTGGCCAGCGGCGCGCTCCACACCGCGCGCAGCGCCTATGCGTATCGTGCCTTGCCGAAACTCAGTGCGTCCCGTGCGCAAGAATTCATCCAGCGCCAGCACACGTTCTGTCACATCGCAGTCCGCATCGGTCGCCTGGCTTGGTGCACCAGCGCGACCTGGCCCACTGCGACGATCGAAGACATCGCGCTCGGAAAGAAGTGCAGCAGCCAGTGCGGCTGCGCTGGGGATACCTAACTCATGTCCGGCAAGCAGCAATCCGGGCCAGACGTGGATGCGTGGGAAAGTTGACAAGCTGTTTACCAAGTTCCGTTGGTCGACCACCCTCGATGGCATCCAATCGCTCCAGCACTTGGGTGGCGGATGCCAGTGCATCATCGCGCGGCGCGGTTAGCCATGGAAACTGCACTAAATCATGTTCGCCCCAACACATTAGTTGCAGCGCCGCGCCCGCCAGGTCGATGCGCAAAATCTCGGGATCGGTATGCTGCGGACGACTGCGATGCGTGGCTTCATCCCACAAGCGATAACAAACGCCCGGTGCCGTGCGGCCCGCGCGACCAGCCCGCTGCTGGGCGGAGGCTTGCGAGATCGGTTCCAACTGCAAGACGTTCAGCCCCACGGCTGGATCGATGCGCTGGACGCGCGCCCAGCCGCTATCGATTACGATGCGCACACCGTCGATGGTCAGCGACGTTTCGGCCACGTTCGTTGCGAGAATGATCTTGCGATAACTGGACGGAGCCAATACGCGATCTTGTTCTTGCGGCGACAAGTCACCATACAGCGGCAATACTTCCCAGTCCTGTTTCTCTGCGTGACTCTGAATGTTGCGCGCCGTTTGCAGAATCTCGCCTACGCCCGGCAGGAACACTAATATGTCGCCTTCATCGCGCGCGGCCGCTTGAGGAATCTGTTCGCTAACGCTGTCGATGATTTTGCGAGTGGGACTTTGCTGCGGATTGCCTAGCTGCGAACCGAGTCGCGCATGACGTATCGAAACGGGATACATTTGTCCCGGTACGCGGATAACCACTGGGTTGGTCAGGTACTCTGCGATGCTGACCGTGTTCAGCGTGGCTGACATGATGACTAGCTTCAGCTCGGGCCGAATCGATTCTTGAATGCGACGAATCATGCCCAGCAAGATATCGCATTCCAACGACCGCTCATGGAACTCGTCCAGGATCACTACATCAACTTCCGACAGCACACCATCGCCTTGCAGTTCTCGCAAGAGAATACCTGGTGTCACAGCCGTTAGTCGTGTCTCGCGCGAGGTCTGGCGATCGAAGCGCACCTGGTAGCCCACCAGTCCACCCAAGCGCACGCCTTGTTCGGCCGCGATGCGGGCTGCGGCAGCGCGAGCAGCGATGCGGCGTGGTTCTACGAGCACTACGCGCCGATTGTCTTGAGCTACTGCGATAAGAGCTGGCGGCACTCGCGTTGTCTTGCCCGCGCCTGGAGGCGCTTCAACGATCACTGCCGGTCGAACTCTTACGGCGCCCACAATCTCATCGAGAGCCGAATCGATGGGCAAATTACCTGACAGAAAATTAGGGGACAATAAAATCTTTTGTCGTTCATTTTTTGTCAGATACTAGCGGATACATCAGCGCACCATAGACCAGCGCGCCGATGGGAGCAGCGGCCCAGGTTCGGCCAAAGGAAAAAGTGTACGGCAACGCACAGACTGCACAAGCCACTAGCGCCGCGCAGACGGAAATCACTAACGTCTTTGAGCAGCCTGCAAAGACAGCCCGGCTAGTTTGCCTGGCCAGTAAGACTGACAAGCAAACGGCAGTAAGAATACAAGTGAGTGAACTACTGCCCGCAATCGCCCAACTGCCACCGTACGGCAAACTGAACCACTTGACTAGTAAAGCAATCGTCAACGCGACAGCGCCTACGATGGTAGGTGTTCGCGTATCACCCAAGCTATAAAAACCTCGCGCGAGCAGCTCACACCAACTCGCTCCGAGGAATACGCCCATAAACATGACGATCAGATTACCGACTGCTTGCGAATCATGCGCATCGAAGCGGCCGCGCTCGAGCAAGTCGCTGATCACGGGCACTGCGAAGATACTGAAGCCGATGGCTACTGGCGTAACGATGATGATCAGTCGCCGCATGGCCAGGGCAAAGTGATCCACAAAGGCATCGCGCCCGTGGCTGGCCAGCCGCCCAGCCAACTGCGGAAAGGCCACAACCGATAACCCACTAGTGCTGATCGAGAGCAGGGCGATGATCATGCGATGCGAGTAATGCAGATGCGCAACGCTACCTTCGTCCAAACGCGAGGCCAGCGCGCGATCGACCAATGGTTCGATGCGCAAATACAAACTGCCCGCGACGAGCGGCAGCATGGCCCAGAGCAATCGCGTCAAGTGTGCCTGCGGTACCGAACCAAAGCTGACGAACTTGAGGATCGGCAACACATGAATGATGGTGCTCAGCAGCGAACCAACGTTGATGGCGATGGCAATCCCAGTGAACGCCATCGCGTCCCAAAGCCATGGCCATCAACAAAGTCACCAGCGTGCCCCACACGCCGCCCAGCGCCGGCACGATGAAGCTATGGCGACTGTGATGCACAGCCAATGACCAACTGACAATGGTCGACATCAGTATCTGCCACGACAGGATGCGCAGCAGTTGCGACGTCTTGGCTTGTTGGACCACGGGCAACCCACCGTACAGAAAGTGTACCAATTGCGTGGCGGCGACGATCACAAGCAGTGCAGTTATCAGTGCCAGGCCGCCTGACACCAAACCAAACCAACCAGCGACACGCGCCCCATCCTTTTCTTTCTCGGCACTGGAGAAACATGCCACCAAGTCGGGCACCAGTACATAGCTGAGCGAACCGCTAATGATCGACGCCAAGATGGTTGGAATAACCAGCGCGGCGGCCAATGCATCCGCATCGGCTTTGGCGCCGAACTGATAAGCGATCACTACTTGAATCAAGAATTGAATGACGACTTGAGCGAACGACGCGGCTGTCAGTCCAACCAGGTTGCGTTTCGTGTTGTACTCACCGCCTGACTTCTGAGGCTGACCCTCGTTTGTAGACTGGCCCTCGTTTTCCGACTGATTCGTGGATGCGTAAGGATTCACATGACCCTCCGCTTGTCCAAGACCGATCGCTCGAACAGACTCATCATCTTTTCAAGCCACGGAGCCAGCGTGTGCTCGCGCTCAATCCAACTTTGTGCCGCTGCGGCCCGGAGTTGCCAGGCTGCGGCATTGTTCGTTCGATCGATGAGGGCGTTGATGGCTTGATCTAAACCGTCCAGTGGTATCAAGACCGCTCGCTCGTTGTTTGAACCAGCGATCGCGCCAGCCGTCGGGCCATAGTTGGTCATGAGCAGCGGCACGCCCAGCGCCATGGCTTCCATGGCCACATTGGGAAAGCCTTCATAGCGACTGGGCACCAATACGAGATCGCACGCAGCCATGTAAGGATAAGGATTGGTTTGGTATCCATGCATGTGTACTAGCGCGCTCAAGCCCCATTGGGCAACGAGCGTTTGAAGCTCGCTCTTGAGCGGTCCGTCACCGATGAAATGGAGATGCAGGGACTGCTTGTGCATATCATCCTGCTGCCGCAACTGGCGCAGTAACTCGAGTGCAAAACGATGACCTTTCTCCGCAGTGAAGCGACCGACCACGGCAATGTGTAAATCGCCAGGGACACGATGTTGCAGTGCTGCAGCGCTACCGCTCTGCATTGGCTCGGTGGCTAGCCTGCGAACAGTATCGACATCGACTGGATTGTTCAGCACCGTCAATCGCTGGCGCGCAAGTCCATAGTAACGCGATGCATCATCGGCCACTTCACTGCTAACACAAATCGTTTGCGTGGCCGTGCGATAGGCGCGGGCCAGGAGCCAGCGTTTGAGAAACAGAAAGCGTCGTTCGCTCTGCGGCAAGTCTCGGCTAGGTGGGCTGACGATCACCGATACGCGCGGCATCGTTCCGGGCAGCGAGCCCGTGATGAGGCTCATGTGAAAGGTACGATCGTAAACGATGTCAATGCCTTGCGATTGAACAACGTGTCGAAGATGTCGGCTTTGCAGTCGCGAGATCCGGCCCGGCGGAAATCGGGGCGGGGCAGGGTGGTCGGTGTCGAACGCATGCACCTGGGCATCGCGCGGAAGTTGATCGAGATAAGGGCCACGCTTGTGAAGCAAGTACACGCTAGGTACAAATCGCTGGCGGTCCAAATGGCTAACCAGCTGCCACAATTGTCGTTCGCTGCCGCCGCCATCGAGTGACCCACTGCATGCTAGCAATTTCAGCAGCGGTTTGGCTGGCTTGGTTGTTGAGCTGTCGATCTGTTCCTCCATTACTAGCATTCATTTCTCGATTGACGCAGGTGCAATTAGCCTGCTAGCATCCCAGGCCCTCGGTACATAGTGAACAAAAAGGCATGTAAGCCGGTGGGCTGCAGCCCTGTTAACCCCAATTGCCCGAGGGGCGAACGACCGAAGCCAAATACTTATCGCACGGTGTTTGAATTGGCCAATGATAACACAGTCCAACACTCTCCTCGTCGAGAACCGGGGCTAGCGCCCGGCGGCTTAGCCCGTTCGTTCGTGCGCATGGTGGTAGTGTTTGGTCTTAGTTTAATCGGCTTAATGGTCGGCTGCGCTCACTGGTCGCCGGAGCAGTCGGTGGAGAAGCCGGTCTTGAGTCCGCCGAAAATGGCGCCGGATACGGTTGTCGTGCATGCGGTGCTGATTCGCTTTCCTGAAGAACAAGCCGCCGCGCTCAGTGAATGTTGGCGCGTGGTCGACGAAACCAAGATCGACATCAAGACGCGCCGCGAACTATACGAAAACGGTATTCAGTGCGGCATCTTGGCTGGAGAAATGCCGCAAGTAGTTCGCGCTCGCTTGAAAGAACTCAACTCATCCCGAGCTGGCAACGCCATGGAGCGGATCGGTCTGGCCGCGGACGTAATCAGTGATACTCAGCGACTGCATTGCCATGCTGGTCGACGCAAGGAACTGGCGTTGCGGCCGGGGCTGAGCCAGCCGATCACGGTATTGCATAAACGCGACGGGCAAATTCAAGGCAACACCTATACCAATCCTCGCGTGCTATTGGATCTGCGAGCTACACCGCTGGGTGACGGTAGCGCTCGATTGAAGATGACGCCAGAGATTCAACACGGCGAACCGATCGAGACCGTGCGACTAAGTCCCAACAAGATTGCTCATCTACCTGATATCCATCAGCAGCAACAGATCTGGGATTACCTGGCGATGGACGTTACGTTGGCGCCAGGCCAATACTTCTTCTGTACGTTGACCGATCCACCGCGTGGGCTGGGCCAGGCCATGTTTAGCACGCGCACTACCGAACGCACCACGGAGCGTGTTTTGTTAGTTGTGCAGATGATCACCAATCCGCTCGATGATCTCTTCGCACCCGAAGATATCGAAGCCGCGCGGTTGGCCAGCGAGCGATAGAGAACTAAGCCGCCGGGCGCTAGCCCCGGTTCTCGAAGCGCACAATGAACCTGACAAAAAATTATGTGACAACAAACATCAGTATCTTCTCACCGCTAGCAACTCACCACTGACCTCGAGCGGTGGATTCATGACGGACAGGCTAGAAGCTCACCGTCGGCCCTGTGCCGGCGGGAGCATGATTGACAGCTACAAACCGATCGCCTCATGTCCATCTTCGTCTTCAGTCTTTGCGGCGAGTTTGAAGCTTTCAAATGCAAAACAATTCATTCGAGCCGCATATCGGAAAACTTTAATCGAAGGCCTTCGACCAAACGCCAGTGAAGAGAGCGGCTCGATTAAGCTCATCGCATTGGAGAATCATTGACTCGCCGCCAAAACCGAAGAGGCAGAGGGGCATGAGGCGATCGGTTTGTAGCTGTCAGTCATGCTCCCGCCGGCACAAGGCCGACGGTGAGCTTATTTCCACGCGATTCAAGCGATGTCTGATGGAGAATAAAAGCGGTGAGAGGATACAAACATCGTGTCACTCAATTTTTTGTCACTGCTAATGGAGCTCTTCGAGAACCGGGGCTAGCGCCCGGCGGCTTAGGACTACAGCGACAGCCGGCCGTTGGAGTCGCCGAATTTTTCTGTGGGTATGCCGGCGATGTTCAGCATTTCGACAAAGAGATTGCTCATCGGCATCGATGGGGACTGCAGGTAGCGACCGGTTTTGAATTGGCCACCCGCGGAACCGGCCAGGATGACTGGCAAGTTAGCGTGCGTGTGGCGATTGCCGTCAGCGATGGCGCCACCGTACACAATCATGCTGTTATCCAGCAATGACTTGCCATCGACATCTTCGGTATCAGCCATCTTCTTCAAGAACCGTGCCAGGCGCGATACATAGAACTGGTCGATCTTGGCAACCTTTTCGGCCAGGTCCGCTTCGCGTTGGTTGTGCGTCAAGTAATGATGACCTTCGCCAATACCGAGATCGGGGAACGTGCGATTGCTGCCATCGTATGCAATGAGCAGTGTCGAGATGCGCGTCGTATCGGTTTGGAATGCCAGGCACATGATATCAAACATCATGTCGATGTGCTGAGCAAAGTCGGGTGGAATGCCGGCCGGCGTTGCCTGGTCGGGATCAGGCGTATTCTGAAACTTTTCAGACGACTGAATACTCTTTTCCAGAGTGCGCACGCCTTCGATGTATTCATCCAACTTGCGAACATCATTCTGGCCAAGTGCACGCTTCAAATCGCTGGCATCTTCCAGCACAAAGTCCAGCACGGAACGATTGGACTGCTGCCGCAACTCGAGATTGCGTCGCCGCTCACCGGGCTGTCCAGCACCGAACAAGCGCTCGAAGACCAGGCGAGGATTGGGTTCAGGTGTAACCGGGGTCGTTGGAGAACTCCACGACAAGTTGTATTGATAAGCGCAAGCATACCCCGAATCGCAACTGCCCGAATTGCGAATCGCATCGCAGGAGAGCTCAAGCGATGGGAAGCGCGTTAAGTGACCATAGTGCTGCGCCGCCACTTGATCGATAGAAACTCCGACATGGATATCTTTGCCCGCCGTCTTGCGTGCGCGCTGGCCGGTAAGAAAAGTCGCGCCGGCTCGCGCGTGATCGCCTGCGCCGTCATTGCCCGCAGTGGCGTTCTCGTGATCCAAACCGCCAAGCACTTGCACATGCTGCTTGACCGACTGCAACGGTTCCATAGTGCGATTGAATTCGAACTCTGTACCCGTACCCTTCGGGAACCAGTTGTCTTGCTGGACTCCGTTAGGAATGGACATAAAGGCCATGCGCAGCGGCGCACCACTGGGTGTGGTCGCCAGGGCAGGCGAGCTGTGAGCGATGGCCACTTCAGGTCGCAACGAGGCAAGTACTGGCAGCGTTAAGGCCACGCATGATCCACGCAAGAAGCGTCGGCGGTTATATGGGTAGTTCATCATCAGTCCAGACCTGACAAAAAATTTGACGACAGAAAATTATTGTCGGCAGCGTTGAAAAGGGGCGGAGTTAACGACACCACTGAGCAACGTGCTGAACTTGCCACCATCGGCTTCTAGCTTTTGGACAATTCTCTCGACGGTCCATTCATCTTGCATTTCCAGTCCGCGACCTAATGCAAAGACTAACATTTTTTCGGTCACGCAGCGATAGAAATCTCCACGACGGCTACTGGCTAGAATGCGTTTCAGTTCCGTCACGTTGGAAAACTTCTCGCCGGTAATCAGTTGACCGGAAGCATCGACAGGCTGGTCTTTCTCTTTGTCGCGAAAGCCCCCGAACGCATTGAAGTTCTCCAAGGCCAGGCCCAGCGGATCCATCCGCGCGTGGCACGATGCACACAAAGCCGACTCGCGATGCACGGCCAGCAACTCGCGCAGCGTCGGCTCGCGATCGCCGAATCGATTCTGGGCATCTTCCAAAGCCGGTACGTTCGGCGGTGCTGGCGGAGCCGGCGTGCCGAGCAGATTATCCAAGATGAACAGGCCGCGTTTGACAGGCGAGGTCCGAGTCGGATTGCTGGTCACGAGCAACATCGTGCCTTGAGTCAACACGCCGCCGCGCGCGTGGCCCGCCGGCAGTTCCACTCGCCGCATCTCTTTACCCTTTACATCGGGAATGCCGTACAGTTCGGCCAACTCGCTATTGACGAAGACATAGTTTGCATCGAGCAGTTCCAACAGGCTGCGATCTGCTTGCACGATGTATTCGAAAGCCATTTCGGTTTCGCGGCGCATGGCGGAACGCACACCGGCCGAAAGCTTTTCGCGCATGGCGATCAGTTCACGAAACCTGGTGAGCGCCTTTGCAGTTTCTGGATCCGGTGGCGGACCACCGCGCCGACGCCCGAATCTGCCTTGCAGTTTCTGACGCAGCTCATCCCATTCGCGCCCGTGTCCAAGGGCTGCCACCGGGTCGATCGAAATATGTTCGACGTCGCGCGAGCGCAGCCACTGGCCAACAAAATTGCTGGCGAACGCTCGACCACGATCGTCACGCAACATGCGCTGCAATTGTTGATCGAGCTGCTCACGCAGCTTGCCTTGCTCGGCCAGCTGAAACAGTTCGTCATCCGGCATGCTCGACCACAAAAAGTAACTCAGGCGCGAAGCCAGTGTGTGCTCGTTTACCAGGGGAAACTTGGGCGAGGACGAATTACTTGATGCATCAACTAAATTACTTGATGCATCAAGCTTTTCGGGCGATTCGAGCTTGAACAAGAACTTGGGCGAAGCCAGGACGGCGGTCATCGCTCGGGCAACGCTGGCTTCAAAGCTGCTTTTGGTATCCCTTTCGTACTGGGTGGCCAGTTGCGTCAGGCGATCGACCGTGGCGGGATTGGCTGGTTGACGAAACGCCCGGGACACAAAGCGAGTCAGGATGTCGCGCGCGTACTGTTGCCGCTGCACTGGATCGGCGGGCGGCTCTTCTTTGGAGAAGAAACGGCTGTAACGCTGTGGATGCTCGCGCAAATTCGAGTCGACCGGTCCGACGATGGTGACATCGACCAGTTGATACGAGACGAACGAATCGTTGTTGGCTTGCGAAGGATCTTGATTGTCATCCTTTTCTTTATCCGCCAGCGTTTCCAACGTGGCGCTGAACTTGTGTTTGCCAGGCTGCCAGTCGACCTCAAACTCTTTGATGACATCCTTGTGCTCTTCCCATTTGTACTCTTCGCGAAACAACTGGCGATCATCCAAGTGGAAGTCGATCGAGTAGCGGCCGGGATGAAAATCGAACGAGCCGTGCAAGCGCTGGTGAATGCGAAGTCGATAGCGCCCAGCATGTTGCGCTTGGTGCTCATGGGTGATGGTACAGGGTTGATTGTGGCGAATGCGATCGCCGCGCAGGCCGTCGCTCGAACGAAACTCAGCCCCAGGAACCCGCACCGTGGGCTTGATCCATGTTTCGGTCGGCACGGCCTCCGTGACAATAGCCGCGGCCGATTGCACGTACTTTTCCAGCAACATGGGCGAGATGGACAGCGCATCGCCCACATTGTCAAAGCCGAAACCGGTGTCGTCGGGCGGAAAGACGATCTCGGCATTGAAATCGATGCCCATCAACTCTTGAATCGTTTGACGATACTCAGTGCGATTGAGTCGGCGCATGACCGTCGGACCAGGATCGGGATTCGCGGGATCTACTCCACTAACAGCCGTTTCGATCCAGTTGATCAGCGCTTGCTTCTGCTCTTTGCCTGGCTGATCGGCTGCTGCCGGTGGCATCATATCGGCGCGGACATTCTTCAGCACGCGCCACCAGAGCTGCTTGTTGGCCAGCAGTTGATCTATTCCTTGTCCTTCGTCCAGCCGAAGGTTGCCATCGGGCTTGTCAGCACCGTGGCAGTCAATGCAATACTTTTGAAGCAAACTGCGCGCGTGAATCTCATAGCCACTTGGCAACGGCTCGGCAGCCTGAGCGGCTAAGGCCATGCCGCTGATGATGAGTGCGATCGGTAGGTAAGATGAGTTGAACACCGGCTAGACTCCGCCTGGAGATGTGGAGCGGGGGAGATGTTATCATAATCTACCACCATGGCTGCTTTCTGACTCAGTCTAACCTGACGAAAGATTCATTGACGAAAACGAGCAGCCAACTCAAAACCACTTTGAAAGGATAGATCTATGCTTCGCGCAATTGCCACTATTTGCCTGGTCGCCATGTCCGGATTTACGATCGCTCAAGAGGTAACGCCGGGGCCGCAGCATAAGAAACTGGCGGAACTGGAAGGCACTTGGAACCTGGCCATCAAGAGCGACGGTGGCGATTCGAAAGGCAAGTCGGTTTACAAGCTCGAATGCGGCGGCTTGTGGCTGACCAGCGACTTTCAATCTGATTTTGGCGGTGTGAAGTTCCAAGGCAAAGGCATGGACGGATACGATCCAGTCAAGAAGAAATACGTATCGGTGTGGGTTGATTCTCTGTCGACAGCTCCCATGTTCTTCGAAGGCGACTTCGATGCCAAAGGTGAGAAGCTCACAATGACATGCGATGCTCCGCTACCCGGCAGCAACGCACCAGCCAAATGGCGATCGGTCACCACCATCATCGATAAAGATAAACACACCTTCGAAATGTATCTAACACCCGCAGGCGGCCAAGAAACAAAGATGATGTCCGTCGAATATACGCGCGCGAAGTAAGAATAAAACTCTGACAAAAGATTGAAGGACAAAAATGTTTTGTCCTTCATTTTTTGTCTGTTACTCCAAGTACGTGCCGGCGTTGGCGCCTTGGGCGTATTGATGGACGAGTTGCTCGGCGGCTTCTGGGGTGAGGCTGCCGGCGGCGATGCGACTGCTGAGCAGCTTGCGGAAGGAATCAACCAGGCCGGTTATCTCGTAACGCGCGAACTGCATCATATCGGTGATGCGGCTGCCGGCGACGATCTTGGTAACGTGCGAGCGGCCATCGTTATCGACTACCACGTGGGCTTCGTTGGGTGCACCAAACAAATTGTGATAGCTACCCATCACTTCTTGATAAGCACCGGTGAGAAAGATGCCCAGGTAATAATCTTCGCCGTCGTTCCAGTTGTGTAATTCCAGCGTCTCTTTGACATCCTTCAAATCGACGAAGCGATCGATCTTGCCATCGGAATCGCAGGTAACATCGACCAGCGTTGCATAGTCGCTGGGACTTTCGTTCAAGCGATGGATGGGCACTACGGGGAACAGTTGCCCGATGGCCCAACTGTCGGGCGCCGAGCGGAAGAGCGAGAAGTTGCACAGATACTTTTGCGCCAAAATCTTCTTGAGATGCTCGAACTCTTCGCCGGGAGCCTTGCTCATCTCCGATTCGGCCAAGGCCCGCGCGCAGACTTCCCAGAAGAGCACTTCACCTTTGGCGCGGTCTTCCAAACTAATCAGGCCAAGATTGAATTGCGTGTGCAGGCCATCTTTGTGCTCAAGTGCGTCGTGATAATACTCGGCGAAGTTCTTGCCATTGATACTATCGCACAGCTCTTTCAGCTCCGTGATCACCTGCGGATCGTCTTCATCGATCGTCACTTCTGGCTTGTCGTCGGCGAAGGTTTCGATTTCGTCGCGGATCGATGTGATAAAAACTGAATGGAAAGCCGACATGAACCGACCGCTTTCCGTTACCAGGTTCGGATGCGGCACGTTCTCTTCATCGCAGATCGTCTGCACGACGTAGACAACGTCGTTGGCAAACTCTTGAACCGTATAGTTGACGCTGGACTCGTAGCGGGTCTTGGAACCATCGTAGTCAACGCCCAGTCCACCGCCGATATCGAGGAACTCGATGTTGCAACCGATTTGCCGCAGCTTGGCATACACGCGCGCCGCTTCCTTCATGGCGTTCTTGACGCGTTTGATGTCGGTGATCTGCGAGCCGATATGGAAGTGCAACAGCTTCAGATGGCCATCCAGCTTGGCTTCGGACAACATGCGCACGCAATCGAGTATCTCGGAAGTGGTCAAACCGAACTTGGCCGAGTCACCGCCTGAGGAAGCCCACTTGCCCGATCCGCGCGAGTACAGCTTGGCCCGCAAGCCGATCAGCGGCGCTGTGCCCAGTTGCTGAGCGACCTTGATGACCATCTTGAGTTCGTTCAGTTTCTCAACAATGATCACGACGCGCTTACCAGCCACCACGCCTAACATGGCTGTCTTGACGAAGGCTTCGTCTTTGAAACCGTTGCACAGCAGCAACGACTCCGATGTTTGCTCCTGCGCAATGGCGGCGTAGAGTTCGGCCTTGGAACCGCATTCCAAGCCCACGCGGCAACGCGCGCTGTCGCGCAAGAACTCTTCGACGACTTCGCGTCGCGGATTGACCTTCATCGGAAAGACAGGAAAGTGCTGGCCGTTGTAACCGTATTCGGTGATGGCTTGCTGATAGGCCGCCGACAATTCTCGCAATTGGCTGGTGAGCATCTGCGGAAAACGAATCAGCAGCGGCAACTGCAACTTGCGATCGCGCAGCAGCGAATCAACCAGATCTTTGAGGTCGACCGATCGAGGATCCCCTTTGACCGGTCGAACTAAGATGTGCCCCTTGCCATTGATATCGAAGTACCCCGAAGACCAGTTCTCTACGCCATAGACCTGTTGGATTTCTTGGAGTGTTTCTTCGTTCATCAAGTTTCGCGCTAGTGGGGTGAAGGGTTGTCTGGCGTGCAAGAAAAAGGGGTCAGGTCTCTATTCCCAACAAAGTCTTTTTCCAAACAAAGACTTTACCGGCCGCGAAAATCACAAGGAAAAGAGACCTGACCCCTTTTTCGCAAGATTTTGCAATCGGAAATTTTCCTCCAAACCCGTTGGGTTGGCAAGGCAAGCAGACAAAAGATTGAGCGACATAGGGCCGCTTAGCGTTCGAAATCTTCTGCCAGCGGCAATTCCTCGAGCGACTCCATGCCTGCTAGCTTGAGCATGCGCTGTGTCGGGTAGTAGCGCGTCACGCGATTCTTCTTGACGCCTTCGCGTTTGACTTCCACCAGCTGACGACGCACGAGTTGGTTGATGATGGCACTGCAGGGTTGGCCGCGCTGGAGATCGATCTCTTCGCGCGTGATACCAGGACGATAAGCCACGATGGCTAGACAATCGATAGCAGCCTGCGTCAACTTGATCTCACGCACTCGACCATAGAAACGATCCGCGATGTGGCTGTACTGCTCGCCCAACTGCATGCGATAGCCTTCACCGCTGGCGACAATTCGCATCACATGACCGTCCGCCGCATAGATCTCATTCAGCTCGGCAACCAGTTGCTCGATCTCAGCCGTGCGCACGCCGCGCATCATGCCGGCGATCGTGTCGCCTTCGATCGAACCATTGTCGGGCCGACCTACAAACAATACCGCTTCGAGAATTGATAACGGTGTTACCGGGCATTGGTCATCTTCGACCAGCTCTTCTGCCACGGGGTCAAACACGGTGAGCTCTGGAGAAGGCTCTGCATCGGCCGGTTCACTGGGCTGCTGATACGGCACTGCCCCCTGGCCAAGCATCTGGGCATAAGTCTGGCCTAACTCTTCGAGTGATAAACCAAACTCTTCTTCCGCTTCCGCTTCCGGCTCTTCCATGATGAATCCCAATATTCTGATTTACGTAGGGCTGTTTTGTTTAGCCCGTGGCCGGAGGCTAGGTGAACCCGCTAACCAGCGATGCCTTCAGCCCACGTCAAAATGCGTTAACATGCATTAGGAAAACAGGTGTATTGAAGTCCGTCAGTACTTTGAAACATGCTCCTCCGGCTGCCTAGCCTCCGGCCACGGGCTAAACAAAACAGCCCTGCGCTGGCACACCAACGAACCTTCATTCCAAGCCATTCGACCAAGGTCCGTGGTGAGTCGTTAGGCGTTCACTGGATCTTTGCTGGGTTGGTCGTGCAGGAGGCGATCGAGGACTCCGTTGACGAACTGGCCGGATTGCTTATCGCCAAAGCGTTTGGCCAACTCGACAGCTTCGTTGATCGCCACGCGGCCCGGTGTATCGCCGAACAGCATCTCATAGCTAGCCAACCGCAACACGTTGCGATCGATAGCAGCCATGCGTCGCAACGACCAATTGGTCGCTTTGTCGCTGAGCTGCTTGTCGATTTCGCGACGATGCTGACGCACGCCGCGCAGTAGACCATTGGCAAACTCGATCAACGGCCGATTATGCTTGAGCCGCGACACCAGGAATTGTTCGGAGTTCTTCAAGTTGCGTTCTGGGTTGAGATCGTCTTCGTAAAGGATCTGAAGGACAACTTCGCGGCAGCGACGGCGAGTGCTCATAGGCTCTGATGATGAATCAACATTAGGTAGGCAAAGACTTAGTTAACCGTACAAGTTTACGCAGACCACCGACTTTGCACCAGAGGAAAGTTTTTTGGCCCCCATTTTCTGTCTCTTCATTTTTGTCAGAATCGGTCTGACAAAAACTCAAGGACAAAAAATAAAGAGGACTATTGCTTGTTGGCCTTCTCTTTTTTCTCGGCCTTCTCTTTTTTCTCGAGCTCCTGCATGACCTTCTTCAACTTGGCCACTTTGGGTCGAGCATTCATTTGACAGTAGGCATCGCCGGGATTCTTGCGATAGTAATCTTGGTGGTATTCTTCGGCGCGGTAGAAAGCCGCCAGCGGCTCGACTTGCGTTACGATTTTGCGATTGAAAGCTTTTTCTTCATCGAGCTTGCTGATCAATTCTTCGGCTTGCTGCTTCTGCTCGTCGCTGTGATAAAAGATCACTGAACGATATTGCGGGCCGTGATCAGGACCTTGCGCGTTGAGCTTGGTGGGATCATGCGTCTTCATGAAGATCTCCATCAGTCGCAGATAACTGATCTTCTCTGGATCAAAAGTGATCTGACAGACTTCAGCGTGACCCGTCAGCTTGGTGCAAACTTGTTGATAGGTAGGATTGGGGACTGAACCACCCGAGTAACCGGAGACGACATCGACGACGCCGTTAACGTTCTCAAATACGGCTTCGACGCACCAAAAGCAACCGCCTCCAAAGGTGGCGACTTCCATCCCGGCCGGCACTTTACCGTCGGCCGTCTTTCCGGGCGTTTGAGCTACCACTGTTGAGACACATAATCCAGAACCGATGAACAGCGAAGCCAGCATTGCGGTCAGTGATGAACGATGCCACAAACGTCCGGTCATGATTTGACTACCCCCTACTATGTGGTATGTTGACGATTGAATTTGGCCCACGGATTGCCCAGCGTGTCGCAGCTTGACCAACCTTGTCCGGTGTTAGCCGATATCTTAGTTGCCCAAATCTTTGCACGCTTATTATACAGTCGGAGACGAGTATGAAGTTGGGAATTCTTTCGTGCAGTCCGCACTGCTACAGCACGCGGCGCTTGAAAGAGGCGGCAACTGAGCGTGGACACAAGGTCCGCGTACTCAATACTCTCAAATTTGCTATCGACCTGAACCCGGGTAGCCCGGATCTTTTCTATTGCAATAAGCCACTCAGCCGTTACGACGCGGTGTTACCGCGTATCGGGGCATCGATCACCTATTTTGGCACAGCCGTCGTCCGTCAGTTCGAACAGCTCGACGTTTTCTCCGCCAATTCATCCAATGCCATTACCAATTCCCGCGACAAACTGCGGTCGATGCAAATCCTCAGTCGACATCAAATTGGTATTCCGCCGACGACCTTTGTGCGCGATCGTGCTGATGTCGTACCAGCCATCGAGCGAGTTGGCGGAGCACCAGTAGTTATTAAACTGCTCGAAGGCACTCAAGGTGTCGGTGTTATCTTGGCCGAATCGCTAAAAGTGGCCGAAGCCATCATCGAAACTTTACAAAGCACTCGGCAAAACGTGCTCGTACAAAAGTTCATTGCTGAAAGCCGCGGACGGGACATTCGTGCATTTGTGGTGGGCGATCAAGTCGTTGCCGCCATGCGCCGCGTGGCTCAAGGCCAGGAGTTTCGCAGCAACGTGCATCGCGGGGGTAAGACGGAGACCGTTTGGCTGGACGACCTCTATCGCGAAACAGCCGTGCGCGCCGCCCAGATCATGGGCCTGCGCATCGCTGGCGTCGACTTGCTCGAGTCCAACGATGGCCCGAAAGTCATGGAGGTCAACAGCTCGCCAGGCCTGGAAGGCATCGAAGCCGCCACGGGGCTGGATGTCGCTGGCGCTTGCATCGACTTTCTGGCAGCTCAAGTGAATTTCCCCGAGCTCGATATTCGCCAGCGCTTAACCGTCAGCCGCGGTTACGGAGTGGCCGAACTGTCCATTCCCGAAGGTTCTGAGTATGTCGGCAAGACGATTCAGGAAGCAGGCCTGCGCGAAAAAGATATCAACGCCCTCACGCTCCATCGCGATACCACCGTCATCCCAAATCCTAAACCCTCCCGCGTGCTCGAAGCCGGCGATCGCTTGTTGTGCTTTGGCAAGCTGGAATCGATGCGCGACATGATTTCTGATCGAACCAAACGCGCTCGGCAACTGCGCATCCGCAAGCTCAAGCTCGATGAAGCCCATGCGGCGGTCGAACCGCATAAGATCGAAGTTACCGAATCAGCTGACTAAAAGCTCACCGTCGGCCTTGTGCCGGCGGGAGCATGACTGACAGCTACCAACGGCCAATCCCTCATCTATCATTGTTGACTTTGGCGGCGAGTGGTTAATCATCCAATGCGATCGCATTCTAATCGAGCCGCCGATGTAGACAATTAAATCGAAGGCCTTCGACAAACGCGGATCAACTTAGCGGCTCGATTAGAATTTTCGCATCGGAGAGTTTCAAACTCGCCGCATAGACAAGAGAGGAATAGCGGGAATGGAGGCAGCAATCGGTAGCTGTCAATCATGCTCCCGCCGGCACAGGGCCAACGGTGAGCAAATTTTTTGTCAGATCATTTTTTTGCTAACTCACGCCATGCCCAGGCGTACAGGTTGCGAGTATCTGCGTAACGCGAGGCGGAGGCGGCGGAACCTAGGACTACCACGATCAACTCTTTGCCTTTGTTCTCGCCAATCGATACCAGGCATGCGCCCGCTGCGTCTGTTGTGCCGGTCTTGGCTCCGCTATAGCCTTCGATGCCTAAGAGTTGATTAGTGTTCTCCCACTTCACGTTGCGCACATAGCCGCCCTGACCGGTTACTCGACATCCATACTGCGCAGTTGTCGTGACCTTGCGGAACAGAGCCAACTTGCGCGCAGCTTGAGTGAGCAGCACGAGATCCGCGCAACTGGACTTGTGTTCCGGCGCGGTTAACCCATGCGGATTGACGAAATTCGTTTTGGTCATGCCTAACTTTTTCGCTTCGTCATTCATGGCTTTAATGAACGCATCGTAGCCATCGCCTTGACTTTCCTTGCTAACCAGCTTGCTACCGAAGTATTCAGCAAAAGCTACGGACGCATCGTTGCCCGATGGCAACATCAAACCATAAAGCAAATCTCCCACCGCTACGACCTCGCCCTCGCGCAGCGCGGATGTGGAACCGTTGGTCTTGTCTGCTCGGCGCGAAAATGTAATCTTCTCGTTTAGTCGTTCTGGTCGACCTTCGCAATAACGCATCACCAGGTACGCAGTCATGATCTTGGTCGTACTGGCAATGTCCAGCGCTTTGTCTTGATCGTGCCCCCATAGAACTTTGCCTGTGGCTCCGTCGGCAATGGCCCAAGCTTTGGCCGTCACGACCGGTTGACCATAGGGATCATCCATTGCCGCCTTGGGCAGTTGCTGAGCATTGACGACTTCGGGCTCTGGCACCGGTTGATCTTCCATGAGCAGTGGCCCAAGCGCTGCGAGTGTCTTGGGATCGACGACACCTGTCGAGGGCAATTGCTGCTTCGTTTGAAACGCTTTGACTGCCGCTTCCGTGGCTGAACCAAAGTCGCCATCCACTCCGAGACCTGGCGATGGATCGAGGCGTGCATTCAGCGTGCGCTGCAGAGCTTCCACCAACTCGCCAGTGGCACCCTTGGTCATGTTGGCCTTGGCCGCGTCGGTAGCCGATGCGGTTTTGTTTTTATCCGCGCCCTCGGCAAAGTAATCAAACGTCACCTTGGCGATTTCAGCACACAAACGATCGCCCGCGTTGTCGGGCTTCCAACTGACATCCGTGTTGTTTTCGGTCAAGACACACAGGGCTATCGCGCCGCCAGGCGTTTCGATGATGCCTGCATCCGTGCGGATCTTGGCGACCGAACCGGTCTTGTGATAGATCTTCGTACCGGCAGGCAGCAGCGCTGGAAACTTTTGCTTGTCGTCACAAGCAGCCAAGTGCGCCAGCATGTCTTTGCAGACACCCGGCGTTAACAACTTGCCGGCGTAAATTTTGGCCAACATGTCGACCATGTCGTTGGCAGTGGTGCTGCCCAAGCCAAATTTTTGACTTCGTTCCGGATCGATGGATGTCTCACGCTTGAACACTTTGCTGTTCACGCGAGTTTCTGGATAGCCCCAAGCGGTCATCGTCTTCGCCGTCGCCGCCAATCCGATTCGGTCCAGCACCAGGTTTGTAGCGGTGTTATCGCTGAAGGCGATCATTAAACGAATCGCATCGCGCATACTTAGTCGAGTGCCTGGAGAGAAGTGCGTCGTCAGAATGCCGGAGCCCTCGACCATATCGCTTTGGCTGATCTCGATAACTCGATGCAGGCCTTGACCTTCTTCGGTAGCCTGTCGATAGGCTTCCAGCATGATCGGGAGTTTGATCAAGCTGGCCGTGCCTTGAGGGCGATCGCCGTTGAGCTCGTAATGTTCGCCCGTTGATAAGTGACGAATCGCTACGGCCACATCACCCGAATGCGCCTTGGCCAACGGCTCGATCAAGCTGGCTAGCTTTGCAGAGGCTGGCAGTGGCGCTGCCTCTTGCGCTGAGGCTAGTTGAGCGATATTTGCCAGTGCAAGGAAACAGAGAAAGATCCGCGCGTGCATGAAAGTGCTCTCGAAAATAACCATACAAAACGAAGGGCCCAAAAAATTTCATGTCCTTCAATTTTAGTCAGATTCGATTTACTGTACTTGCGTGACGGCTTTGGAGGCGGGATTCCCGGCGTCGGCGATACTGCGGCGCATGTGCGTATCGGCTTCTACGTTCTTCAAGCGATAGTAATCCATGATCGTGAGCTTCTGCGTCGCAAAGGCTTCGGCCATCGCTTTGGGAACCTCGGCTTCGGCTTCCACCAGCTTGGCGCGGCTCTCTTCGATCTTGGCATTCATTTCTTGTTCGGCCGCCACAGCCGCAGCACGACGGCTTTCCGCTCGGGCTCGAGAAACGCGCATGTCGGCTTCAGCGCGGTCAGCTTGCAACCTGGCACCAATGTTTTCGCCCACATCGATATCAGCAATATCGATCGAAACGATTTCAAATGCCGTCTGCGCATCCAATCGCTTGGCCAACACCGCTTTACTGATCACGTCCGGGTTTTCAAGCACGACTTTGTGATCGTTGGCAGAACCGATAGCGCTAACGATACCTTCACCGACGCGGGCGATGATCGTCTCTTCGCCGGCACCACCGATCAATTGGTGCAAGTTGGCGCGCACAGTCACGCGCACTTTTACTTTTAGCTGAATACCATCTTTGGCCACGGCATCGAGCGATTGACGGGCCGAGCCGCGCGGCGGGCAGTCGATGACCTTCGGATACACGCTGGTCTGAACAGCTTCCAACACATCGCGGCCAGCCAGATCGATCGCGGTGGCTTCGCGAAACGAAAGGGTGATCGTCTTACTCTTGCGCGCAGCGATCAGCGCCCGAATCACTTGCGGTACGTTGCCACCGGCCAGGTAGTGAGCCTCCAGAAGCTGGCTGGTAATTTCATCTTCGCCCAAGCCGGCTTGCACTGCCATAATCTTGCTGCGCACGATCGTCTTGAGATCGACGCGACGCAGCCACATGCCGAGCAAATCCAGCAGACCAACTTTGGCCCCTGGTTGTGACCGATTGAATCCACAACCAAAAGAACTTGGCCACCAGCGCGAATAACAAAACGATAACGGTAATGATGATCAGGGCAAACACGATCACCAACACCGCACGCATGTCGTCCTGAGCAGCTAACAGGTTCCAATTCATGATCGTTCGCGTTTCTATCATGTTGTTGAATTCAAATTTCGCTTGAGTCTAACATTTTTTGTCGCCCTGGTTTTGGAGGGACTGACAAAAGATTGGAGACAAAATACTTCACGGCTTCTTCAAGACGCTTTCCAGCTCTGCGAGGATGATCTTGCTCCAGCGGGCATATCCCTCGCGATTCTGGTGCAGTTTGTCTTCTTTGAAGAGTTCGGGCATCGGTCCGCCCTCGGCATTGAGATACTTGTCAGCCGTGGCGATGAAGTGCAGATCTTTGCCGGACTGGCAACTCTTTCGCAAGCCTGCGTTGACTTGCTGGATCTTTTCCCATGCTGCCCAGCGTTTGGGCGTCGGCGTGATTTCGATGACAAACACGGTCGCATCGGGCGATTGCGATCGAATGGTGCCGACTACGTGCTCGAACAATTTGACGACCTCTTCTGGCGTCTTATCTTGTTTATCGCCGGTGACGTCGTTGCCGACGAAGATCACTGCCGCACGAAATTTGTGTGGTTTGACGATCTGCGGCGCGAGAACAGCCAGGTCGGAGAACTTGGCGCCGCCGTAGCCGCGCGAGATAACTGGCCAAGGCTTCAGATCGTCGGCTATATCACTCCACAGCCGGATGCTGGAACTGCCTAGAAACAAGATCGCATTTTCTGGATCCTTTTCGTTTTCATCCAGCTTAGCAATGCGTTTCATCTCGTCGGCCCACTTTGTCACTGCGGCAGTACGATACTTTTCAACCACGTCATCAGCCGCTAACGTGTGCAGTGCCAGGAGAGATATTGCGAGTGCGAGTAACGTGCGCATCATGATTGACTCAGACGAAGATTTTTTGGGGGACCGAAGGTAGAAACAGTACTATAACAACTATGCCACCCGACCGACCACTAACTCCAACCAGTTTACCGCACCTAGACGTCATGCTGACCGATGATGGCAGTCGCACGCTGCGCGATCGCGAACTGGGGGAAACTTTTCATAGCGGGTGCGGTGCCCTGTCGGAATGTTGGCACGTTTACTTGCACAACAGTGGGATACTCGAGCGATTGACTGCCGGCGACGGTGCGAACGTACGCGTGCTGGAACTCGGCTTCGGAACGGGCATGGGCTGGTTGATCACCGCGGCGGCGGCCGAATGTTATGGCGCCAGGCTGGAGTATGTCAGCCTGGAGAAGCGGCTACTGCCTGCCGAAGTTCTGGCTCAGATCGATACTTCGGCGGCAGTCGCCACGGCGATTGCGGCTGGATGGATACCGCCGGAGTACAGCATCATGGGTTCGATCGAGCAGCAGTGGTTGGCTTATCGCGCCAGCCTGCCCATCGATGCTAGTACCGAATACCAGGTATCGCCAGGCAATCGTTTGCGGCTGATCCTGGGTGATGCTGAAGAGTGGTTGGCCTCGGCAACTGCAACGAACGGTCCGTTTGATGCCATCTACTTCGATGCGTTCAGTCCCAGCACCAATCCAGAGCTTTGGCAAGAGAAGTTATTCACCGCCGTCAAACAACTCTTGCGGCTTGATGGCGCGCTGGTCAGCTACTGCGTCAACGGGGCGGTGCGGCGAGCGATTGAGAATGCCGGCTTCGATGTACATCGCGTCCCCGGTCCCCCTCGCGGCAAACGCGAGGTACTTGTCGCGAAGATCTCTGACAAAAAATTTGGCTGACAAAAAAATTGGCTGACAAAAAATTTTCTGTCAGCCAATCTTTGGTCAGATTATTCAGCCAGGAAGTATTACGGCTGGACTGGTTCTTCAGGTTTTACTTCGGGCGTTTCGCTCAGTTGCCGAGGCTTGGATTCCTTCGATTGAGCTTCACTACCGAAGAGGAACAGCAAGTCGCTGCCGAAACCTCCGGATTGGTTGTAGACATAGTCTGCATCCAGAGCCTTCTCGATGCGATGCGATACTTCCGACAAGTGAGCTTCGGTGTACGCATCCATGTTCTTGCCGTTGGTCTTGAGCGACTGATCGACTTTCTCTTTCAAATCGCGCAATTGCTTGACCGACAAGTTCGAAATGGCTTTGTACGCGGCCGAGGTACCGTTGTTTGGCAAAGTCAAATCGATCAAACGCTCCATGTGCTCGCGTTGCAAGTTGCGACGCAGCGAACTGATCATCGGTAGACGAGCCGTATAGGGCTTCTCAGCCTTCATCTCTAGCTCGGTCCAAATCTCATCGCGCACTGCATTGAGCAGTTCAGGCAACGTCAAGGCATCTTGATCGGCCGGCACGCGGAACTCGTTATCGTAGACTCGACGCAACGTCGTGGCGTTCAGTAGCGAAGTCAGCGTCGCAGCTTGCGTCGATAAAATCTGGTCATGAACTGGCCAGGTTGGATCGCCACTGAAGCTGGAGAAACCATTGCCCATAAAGTCACGCGTTAAGCGCTGCAATAGTTCGGCCGACAGAGCGTACGACTTGTCGCGGAAACTCGTTTCGAGCACGAACTTAAGCGCATTGCGCTGAGTCTCGGCTGGAACAACCACGATGGGCGGACGAGCATTGGGATCGCCCTTCTTATCGCGATTGATGAACGCGCCACCAATCCAGTTGGCCATCATGGACACGTTCTTGGCTTGCAAGCTCAACGTCAACTCGTAACCTTGACGAGCCTTCTTCCACGCGTCGCCGTCTTTGACATAGTCGGCCAACAGTCGCTTGCGGAAACGTTCGATCAACTCAGCTTGATCCTTGGCGAAGTCGAGCGGATTCTTGCTGAAGTCATAACGACGAGCCAATGGGTCAGGTCCCACCGTATCTTCGTCAGTAGCAAACGGCAATTCCGGTTCGCTGACCCGACCGAGAACGGACTTGGGATCTTTGAACGTATAACCATACTCGATCGCCCAGAAGTCATAAGGTCCGAGCGTAAGCATGCCGAAATCGCCCTGCAGCTCGCCTTCCTTCATGCGCAAATTGACCGGCAGATAATCCATCACCGAACCAGCAAACGATTTCTTGCCAGCCACTTTAGCGCTGTTGATCTCTTTCAGATCGTAGATGCTACTGGCCTTGAAGTTGTGACGCAGACCAAGCGTATGACCAACTTCGTGAGCCACCAGGTCGGCTAGCAGTGGACCAACGAACGATTCAGGCATACCGTCGAGCAGAGTTTCATCCTTCTTAGGATCTTTCTTCTCTTCGTCTTTCTTGCCTTCTTCCTTCTTGGGTTCCTCTTTCTTAGGTTCGTCCTTCTTGGGCTCTTCTTTCTTAGGTTCTTCCTTCTTACCTTCGTCCTTCTTCTCTTCCTTCTTAGGCTCTTCCTTCTTGCTTTCGTCCTTCTTCTCATCGTCGGCCAAAGCGTCGCTCATGGCCATATACAATCGCATAGTGGCCATATCCAGTGACAGACCATCGGCCGCCATACAGTTGCCGTTGACCTGGCTGGTGCGACCGACCAGACCATCCAGTGGATCATCGCCCATCATCTGGGTCTTCAAGCGTTCTTGCAGTTCGCCAGCGTAAGGCTGCGATACGCGACTGCGAATCGAAGCAGCCACGTGTTCACGCTGACTTGGATCAGCAAAACGCACGCGTGGATCCCAGTTCGGATGCTTGGCTAGCCAGCTCAGCGTCTCTGGGCCCATGCCTTCCATCGTCAGCAGCGGCATGAAGTCGCCGAACTGCTTGTCGAAGTGGCGAATCCAGCCGTCGGTCAGCACGATGTCGGCATCAAGAATCTGTCCTGTCTCTGGGTGAACGCGGCTTGGACCAATGGCTGTGCTCACGTTGTTGTTGAGCCAACGTACGAAGTTATAACGCACGTCTTCCGGATCTTTGTCCATGTGCTCATTGGTCGTTTTGTCTTGGTACTCGACCACAATCGCATCGGAGATACCGACCTTTTCGAAAGCTTCGTTCCAGAACTCGATCCCTTTCTTGACCCAACGACGATAACGTACGGGTGTCGTGTGTTCGATATAGAACTTGATGGGTTCGACCGGCGGGCTCACCTTCAGCGACGGATCGCGCTTCTGCAGATGCCAACGATTGATGAAGTGAATCGCTACGTCTTCGGTCTTGTATTTGCTGTAGTCGGAATACGAAGTGGTGAAGTATCCGATGCGTTGATCTGCCAAACGCGGTGTGTAGCCAGTGTTGGACGGGATCTCGCTGATGGAGTAGTACAACGTTTGCAATTGACCGCGAGTGTTAGGCATCTCGTAAGCCAATTCAATGTTGCGTGGGAAGACTTTGTTCTTGACCAGCTTGGCCAGCGCAGGATTAGTCGATCGACCAGCCGAACCAAAGAATACGCCGGCGTTACCTACCAACAATGCGTCGCCGTCGATCACTGGTCCACCACGAGGTGAAATAGTGATGATAGGCAAGTCGAGCAACACAGAGCCAGTGAACAAACGATTTACGGAATCTTGCGATTCGGTATCACCTTTGACTGCGCGAATCTCCAGGTTCGGAGCAATCAGCGCGAGGCGATTGTTATACTGCCTCCATTGCACAAAGAAATCGCCCGCTTGCAAGCCGGCAAACACCTGGCCACTGGCCACGGTCAGACCGATGAAGTACTTCTTCTCTGCATAGTTCTTGGGCAGCTCAAACAGCAGTTGGCTGTCCTTCTGACGCACATAAGTTTCATACATGCTGCGCGGTTCATCGCGCGGCGGGTCCAGCTTGGTGTAGCCTTCGATGACTTTGTCAAATGGCGGGAAATCCGGTGCCTGTGCCTCCGCTCGGCCGACCGCTAAAGTTAGCAGCCCGGCCAGACCGGCGACGCCAGTCAGGCACGCGCGAATCACGGACAAATGCGATCGCATACTCTAAAGCCCTTTGAAGTGAAAAAAAACAGTTTGATGGTTCGTTGGATAGCTGACCATATATTAGCTGCACGGCCAGGCAATGTGTAACAACTGGGTAGGCTTACCCGGTATTCTGCTCAGCGGCCTGGCATCCTGCCGTTTCCGTCGTTTTTCTTTGCCGGACTGGGAAAACATTGAACGCCCCAACTTTTAGGGACGGGAATACAAGGCTCTTTGGCGGGTTCTGACGTGGCTTCCCCCGCGGAATGCACAAAACAGTCGGGGGCTTGGACACTCGCGCCCTGCGAGTATAGGTTGCCGTTAGCGATTGGGTTTTGCCGATTATGGCAAAGTCACCGTCGATTTTGCACAATCCACTACAGATTGCCTAAATTGCCTGTATTTTCAGTGTTTCAGAATAGCGCCATTCGAGTATCATACTGACATTCCTGTTAGAAACGTTTCCTCGAGTAACTAGTGGGAATTTACAGATCGACACCTTAGAGCGAAACAAGTAACCACTCAAATGATCGAGCCAATTTTAGAAGCCGACGTGCATGCGGATGCTGTTGGTTTTCTGGAGGAGCGCCGACACTCCGACGGTTTAAGACGCACGACGCACGTCCGAGTTGTGTTGCCCGCATTTAATGAAGCCGAGTCGCTGGTACGTCTGGTGCCGCGCATTGTCGAGACGCTATCGGAAAGTTTTTGGGACTTCGATATCCTTGTCGTCGACGATGGCAGCAGCGATGACACCGTTGAGGTCACGCGCGAACTTCAGACAACTTACCCGGTGCGTTTGGTTTGTCACAACGGAAATCAAGGTTTGGGAGCAGCCATCACGACGTGCCTGGTGCGCGGCGTAGAGGGCTTGCAAGACGATGACATCGTCGTGGCCATGGATGCCGACAACACGCATCCGCCGCAGTTGATCTCGCGCATGGTGCCGATGATTCGCGAAGGCCATGATGTCGTGATCGCATCGCGGTATCAACCAGGTGCCCGAGTAGTCGGTTTGGCTCGACATCGAGAAGTGCTCAGTTGGGGCGCGCGGTTCATGATGCAATCGCTGTTGCCGATTCGCGGCTGCCGCGATTACACCTGCGGTTATCGAGCTTATCGAGTTGGCTTGCTGAAGAAGGCCATTGCCAAACATAACGGTCGGCTAACGCACGAAGCCGGGTTCGCCAGTATGGCGGATCTGCTATTGATGCTGGCCAGCATGGGCGCGATCGTTGGAGAGGTGCCATTGCTGTTGCGTTACGACTTTAAACGCGGTGTTAGCAAGATGCGTATCTTCCAAACAGTGCGTCGCACCATTCGAATGGTTCTCCGCCATCGTTTCGGTCGCGCTATCGATTAAGCATTCTGTGTCATGCCTCTTTATGTCCGATCTGACATAAAGAGGTTGTCTATGGAATGCGGTGGGTTGACGCGAAACAGTAAGCGGGTTCTGCCTTGGCTGCGCCGCGGGTTAAACAAAACGGCGTTCTTCCAACTTGTACCGTCACATTTCTAACTTCACGTTTCTAACTTCACACTTCTAACTTCAAACTTCTCTTCATGTCTTCACAAGAATCATGGGCAGTGGTTGGTGGCGGTATGCTCGGTCTGGCTGCGGCTTGGCGGTTGGCCCAGCGCGGTGTGCGAGTGACGCTACTGGAAGCTGCACCACAACTAGGTGGTCTTACGAGCTGTTGGTCGCTAGGCGATGTCACCTGGGATCGCTTCTATCACGTGACGCTGTTGTCCGATACGCGTCTGCGCGCGTTGCTGGATGAGATCGGTTTGGAGAAAGAAATTCGCTGGGTCACGACCCGCACCGGTTTCTATTCGAATGGCCGATTGCATTCGCTCAGCAGTTCGCTCGACTTTTTAAAGTTTCCGCCGCTCAATCTCTTGCAGAAGTTTCGACTCGGTAGCACGATCTTCTATGCGTCGAAGTTGCGAGATTGGCAAGCGCTGGAAAAGATCCCGGTAGCCGATTGGCTCAGACGATTGAGCGGGCGCAGCACCTATGAAAAGATTTGGTTGCCGCTGCTGAAAGCCAAGTTAGGTGAAGCCTATCAGCGCACTTCGGCTGCGTTTATCTGGTCTTATATCGATCGCATGTACAAGGCGCGTCGTAGCGGCATGAAGCGCGAGATGTTCGGCTATGTGCCAGGCGGTTATCAACGCATTCTCAAGACGCTTACGCGCGAATTAGAAAAGCGCGGCGTCGAGATTCTGACAGCCAGCCCCGTTACCCATGTCGAACACGATGGTATCGATCGACAATTGAAAGTGACCTGCGGCTCTGGAGATAACCAGCGCACCCTCGCGTTTGACCGCGTGGTGAACACAGCACCTTCGCCGATAATTTCGCACAGTTGTCCAGGGCTGACCGATGACGAAAAACGTCGTCTGGCTAGCGCCGAATACATTGGGGTCGTCTGCACATCGCTTCTGTTGGATCGACCACTGGGCGGCTATTATGTGACGAACATCACTGACAGCGGCATACCGTTAACCGGCATTATCGAGATGGGTTCGATCGTTGCTCCGGAGTATCTCGGTGGCAACTACTTGGTTTATCTACCGCGCTACTTGATGGCGAATGATCCTGGCCTGGAAGAGCCCAGCGAAAGCATTCATGAGCGCTGCCTCGCGACCTTGGAGAAGATGTATCCCAAGTTCGATCGCAGCCAGGTGCGCGCGATTCAAACCGCGCGCGCCAAGCATGTGATGGCACTGCCCACGCTCAACTATTCGCAAAACTTGCCGCCAGTGGTGACCAGTCTGCCCGGCTATTACATCTTGAACTCGGCGCAGATCACCAAAGGGAATCTGAACGTTAATGAAACGATTGAACACGTAGAAACGCGGCTGGAAGATACTATTTGGCCGGATGCAACAGCAACCAATGTTGTTTCAAGTCAAACGCCACCAGGTGAGTTAATTGGTGGGCATGTTTGAGTCGTACAGAACTGACAAAAGATTGTGTGACAGAATATTTTTGTCATCAATTTTTTGTCCGGTTCTTGGATCATGCCTCGACGGCTTTGACCATTTCTTCTAGCACTTGCTTGGCATCTCCGAAGATCATCATGGTCTTGTCCATGTAGAAAAGTTCGTTATCCAGGTTAGCGTAACCGGCTGCCATGCTGCGTTTGTTAACGATCACGGTGCGAGCTTTGTAGGCTTCCAGGATCGGCATCCCGGCAATGGGACTTTTCGGATCTAGCGCGGCGGGGTTTACCACATCGTTGGCCCCTAAAATGAGCGCTACGTCGGTTTGTGGAAACTCCGAGTTGATCGACTCCATTTCGAAGACTTGCTCGTATGGCACTTCGGCTTCAGCGAGCAACACATTCATGTGCCCAGGCATGCGGCCAGCCACGGGATGGATTGCGTAGCGTACATCCACTCCGTGATGTTGCAGTTTTTCCGTTAGCTCGAACAGAACATGCTGAGCTCTCGAAACGGCCAGGCCATAACCGGGCACGATGATGATGGAACTGGCTTGGGAAAGCAGATAAGCGGCATCCTCCGGCGCACCGGACTTCACTGGCCGCTGCTGCGCGCTGGTAGCTTGACTGCTACTCGTCGCACCAAAGCCGCCCAGGATCACGCTCCAGAACGATCGATTCATGGCGCGACACATGATGTAAGACAAGATGGCCCCGGACGATCCCACGAGCGATCCAGCGATAATCAGCATCGGATTCTTTAGCGAGAACCCCACACCGGCTGCTGCCCAACCGGAATAGCTGTTGAGCATCGATACGACCACCGGCATGTCCGCGCCGCCGATCGGAATAATGATCAGCACTCCCAGCAGAAACGACAGCGCTGTCATGATCAAAAACGGAGTCCAGCTTTGCGTAAGCACAAACCAAACGCCACAGCCAATCGTCACCAGGCCCAGCGACAGGTTGAGCAGATGCTGGCCAGCAAACACGACAGGGGCGCCCTGAAAGATGCGCAGCTTGTAACCGCCCGACAACTTGCCATAAGCGATCACTGAACCAGAGAAAGTGATCGCGCCGACGATCGTACCGAGAAACAGCTCTACGCGATTGTCGATTGGTATGGGCTCACCTTTGCTAACGACGTTGAATGCCCAGGGCTCGGCCACGCATGCGATGGCAATCAACACCGCAGCCAGTCCAATCATGGAATGCATGAAAGCTACCAGCTCAGGCATCTTGGCCATGACCACGCGCTCGGCCATCACTGCGCCGATGGCGCCGCCAACGATCACACCACCCAACACCCACAACAATCCATTGTCCGCTGGCTTGAGTTTCAAGATCAGCGCTACGGTCGTGGCCACCGCGATGGCCATCCCGATCATGCCAAACCAATTGCCGCGGGCTGCTGTCTTGGGATTCGACAGACCCTTGAGCGACTGGATGAAGAACACGGAAGCGACCAGGTACAAGAGCACGACCAGGTTCATACTCATCGGCTCATGCTCCTTAAGAAGTTTTCTTGTTCGTCGTTTCCGCAACAGCGGCGCCCGGTGGAGATTTCTTCTGATACATCTCGAGCATGCGCCGAGTGACCATGAATCCTCCAAAGACATTTACAGCCGCCAGAGCCACGGCGATGGAGCCCAGCAGCTTGCCGGTCCATGTTTCTGTCAGCGCTGCCGCCAACATAGCGCCCACGATGATGATGGCAGAGATAGCATTCGTCACTGCCATCAGTGGCGTATGCAGAGCAGGCGTGACGTGCCACACTACGTGGTAGCCAACGTAGATCGCCAACACAAAGATCGTTAGATCCGTAATCGAATGACTGACAACATCCACCGCACTGCGCCTCCGGTGAAAGAACGGCCACCCTCTATAGCCGCCAGTATACCAGATCGCCCGTTCTCAAATCTTTCGTCCCTAATTTTCCGTCAGAGGCGCTCAGACAGAAAATTCTGGGACAAAAATAGGTTCAAACGCGGCCTAGGCGTTTCATGGTCCAGCTGGCGACGATGATGCTGAGCAGGCAGCTAGCCATCCAGCCGAAGTAACCGTCGCGGAAAAACGGCATGACAACCAGCGGCACGATGAGCAGTGCAAACAGAAATGCACCCATTGAGCTGGGAAAACTCAAAGCAAGATTGGCTCGGTCATACTGACCGTAAACTCTCAAAACCCAGGCCACAAACCGACCGATCAGCAAAATTGCTGGATAGCACCAAATGCAAGTCAATATGCCGCGCATCAGTGGCGTAACGATGGCGTTGGGCGTACTAAAGGCCATGATCGACACTACAGACACCAACATCCAAGGCAGCATCGCCGTGGCAGAAAACTGCTTGAGCCGGCCGTAGAGGCGATCCTGTGGCGAAACTGTCGCGGCGGAGGTGGCTGTGGACATGGCATCGTTCCGTAAATCAAAACAACATCGGCATTCTGATCTATAGCACACAATTCAGGCGCATCATCGAAATTTTCTTGTCATTGAACGTTCTGTCTGGTCTGACGAAATATTGGGGACAGAAGAAAACAGCTGAAGAGAGCTGAAGAGCCAGATATTAAATTTTTTTATTGACACACCCTTCGAATGGTGTCACAACTAACAAAACCCAGATCATTGGCGCGCAAGCGTTCCACATATGTCGGTAATTAATACAGTTTCATAACTGTTCCCTAACCGAGAGGGCCGAAGGATGACGACGCAGTTGGGATCGGGTGGTCGACGCAGCGCATTTACGCTCGTCGAATTATTAGTGGTGATTGCCATCATAGGCATCCTCGTCGGCTTGCTATTGCCGGCTGTGCAAGCAGCTCGAGAAGCAGCTCGTCGCATGCAGTGCACCAACAACCTCAAGCAATTGGCGCTGGGTTGTCACAATCATGAATCCTCGCGGAAGTATTTTCCTCGGGGCAATAATGCCCAGGCCGGCGGTATCTTTCCAGAAGGCGGCAACACTAGCTGGTTGTTCGTCACGCTGGGTTACATCGAGCAAGGGCCGCTGTATCAACAGATTGTTCAAAGCGGCAGCCTGGCAGCCGCCGTCAGTCAGAACCTTTTGCCGGTGCGTCATCCTCTCGTGCGTTGCCCCAGCGATGGCTTCGGTACCGGCAATACACCTGATGAATTGCGACTGTGCAGTTACATTGCGAGCACTGGACCAACTTGCAACAACCCGCCCTCCGGATGTCCTAATCCTTTCCAAATACATTGCAACGGCGAGATCGTAGTTGGCTCCAACAGCGTACCACCAACGCTCAACCCACTAACGCACCCAGGTTATACGGCCAGTCACAGTTGGGGCTCGACGTCGGTAGCCACCAATACACGCGGCATGTTTGCGCGCGGTGGACCAACGATACGACACTCCGACGTTACTGATGGTACGTCCAATACATTGCTACTGGGCGAGACTCTGCCAGAGTTCTGTGAATTCCAACGTTACAACGGCGGCGGGCCAGGCTGGGCAGGCGGCAACTTCATTGCTCAAGGTCAAACGATCCAACCGATCAATTGGCGAATCGATCGCATGAGCCCACCAGCCGCAGCCTTTGGTTCTTGTGCATGCAATGCCAGCACCAATCCGTCAGGCGACCGCGCACGTTGCATTATGAATTGGGCTGTGACTTGGGGCTTCAAATCGAATCACACGGGCGGCGCTACATTCGCGCTAACCGACGGCTCGGTGCGATTCATCAGCGATAGTATCGACCATCGAACCTACCAGTATCTTGGTTGCCGACACGACGGCCAACCGGTCAGCGTGCCTGACTAAAAGCTTCTCCATTTTTGTCATTCCAATTTTTGTCAGAGTTGAACTAGTATGCGTTGTATCCTGACAGTATTGCTTGGGCTAGCTTTGAGCGGTTGTGGCAGTGGCTCTGGTACCGTTCCGGTCAAAGGCAAGATCATGCTCGATGGAGCGCCGCTGGCCGGTGCTTCCATTTCTTTCGTGCCTCAAGGCGAAGGCCGGCAGGCTACCGGGACCACCGATGAACAAGGCATATTCACTCTTTCCACCATCGAACCGAGAGATGGTGCGATGCCTGGCAAGTACAAAGTGATTCTGTCCCAGAACTTGCCGGTCGAACCTACGCCTGAAGGCATGAGCGCCGATGAAGCCATGCAGGCAGCCGCGAAAGCAGCTGCTACCAAGCCCAAGAAAACGAAGTCAGGCATACCGCTGCTACCAGATGACTATACGCGCATCGACAAAACACCACTCCTACAAGAGGTGCCTGCCAAAGCGGAAATCGTGTACGACATCCACAGCAAGTAAACTGCGCTTTTCAGCTCACTGCCAGGAAAGCGCACAGAATTCTAACCACGGAGTCACGGAGACACGGAGGTGAGAACGACGTTACGCTTTCCCCAAGCCAAAGGAAGTCAACCCTTGGTCTTTTGTAGCGTTGAAGCGCCCAGCGCCACGAATGGAACGGCCAACCATAGCAACTGAGCCATGGAGTTGGCTGGTACAAGCTGCGAAGCAACTTCGCCTGGTGCAACGAAGCCGACCAAGACCGCGTATAAGCAACCGCCAGCCATGCCAGCCAATCCGCTCTTGATGAGCTGATTGACGATCTGCTTGGAGTCTTTGGTAAAGCCACCGAGCATGGCGCCCATGCCCGCACCGAAGAGACCAAACAACAAACCGTGCGCACCAGCCACGTTGGTCAAGCCTGGCAACACACCGCGTGGGACGATATAGGGAAGCGCCAAGGATCCAATCCATGCTGCAATGCCTCCCCAAACGCATCCCCATACCACGCCAGCGATCATTCGCGTAGCCAAGCCGCAACATGCGACCGCTGGAAAAGCCAAGGCCGCACCGAGCAATCCACCACCAACCATCATGATGATCGACGCGTTGATTCGATTGACTCGATCGGTCTCACCCATCAAAGCCAGCCGAGCTTCTTCTGACGCCCCCATGCCAATGTCAAAGCTGGATGAAACCGTTGCGAATGGATATTGAGTCATCAGAACCCCATACGCCATTAACGCTCCCACAAGGGACAAGATGATTGCTAAACCAGGCGATGCGGGTTTAGCTGGCACGAGAGGAAGAGACGTTGGTACATCCGACATAAGAATCCTCCGCGATAAAAGTTTTATGATCACGTATCGAGCATCACTTTACGAAATAGACATATCCTCTGTCCACAACTTTTTTGTCAGATCGTTAAGACCTGAGATTTATGAAAAAGAATTTGTTTGCATTCGCGCATCGACAATGGGTATATTGCCGGACGAAGGTTCTCTTGCCAGTTCAGTCATTCGGCTTTTTGCGGTGCAGGGGGTTTTTCATGCGTTCCGTGACGGCGCTTCATACGCTCGCCTTCGATTCTTCCGCTCAACAAGGCGGGATGTTTGACAACATCCACTACCGTGTGGCTAGTTTCTGGGTTTTGTCACTGCTTGCATTGTTCATCACTGGCTGTGGCGGTGGCGATGGATTAAATCGCCAGCCTATCTCGGGCATGGTGACTGTCGATGAGAAACCAATCCCGAATGGTTCAGTGACTTTTGAACCTTTGTTCACAGGCGGGATCGGCGGTGGCGCTGTCATCGCCAACGGCAAGTACTCCATATCGCGCGCCGATGGTTTACCACCTGGCAAATATCGCGTTAGCATCACGGGCGATGACGGTGCAGGCTTCGGCGTCTCCGAAGGCAAAATGCCCGGTGATGAAATCATGCCGCCCAAAAAAGAACTCGTGCCCGCGAGCTGGAATTCAAAGAGCAAACATGAAGTCGAGGTGAAGGACAGCGGTACCAACACGCTGGATTTCAAAATCGGCAGCAAAGATAAGTGATATACAGTCCTTCGATCTTTGGTCAGGTCATCCCTGATCCAAATTGAATGACCAATTTTTTTTGACCGTAACCAATTGCCCGCTCAAGCGGGCGTTTGGCTGCGCGCTGGTCTGCATTCGTTCATCCTTTTTTTCAGGAGTCGAGATATGAGACGCAGTCGCTGTGGTTTTACTTTGGTCGAGCTTTTGGTGGTTATCGCCATCATCGGCATCTTGGTTGGCTTGCTCTTACCAGCCGTTCAATCGGCGCGCGAAGCAGCGCGGCGCATGCAGTGTTCTAACAACATGAAGCAAATCGGGCTGGCTACCCACAACTACATGGATATCTTCAAGGAAACCTTGCCAGCCGGCAGCTGGCATGGGGTTCAGGGAACGTGGTTAGTCGGATTGCTTCCGTTTATCGAGCAAACGGCCCTGCGCAACCTGTATCAGAACTTTGGTGGCGTGGAAGGCTTCCGCACTGGCGGTTTGCGTTATGGTGACGTTGTCAATCGGCAAGTGACCACCAAGCAGATCCCGACCTATACCTGCCCCAGCGATATGATTACCGCTTCGCCCAGCATCATTAGCGGCATTACGTTCCACAACTATGTCGCCAACTATGGAAACACGACTCGAGGTCGCTTGTCACCCTACGGTGTCACCAGCACTGGTGCTCCGAACGTTTGGGGTGGTGCACCGTTTATCGAATACATTGCGCCTAACACAGGAGGCTGGGCCAACTATTACAGTTGGATTCATACCGACTTAAACAGACTCAAGTTCAAAGTAAAGCTAGCAGAACTAACTGATGGCACTTCCAATACGCTTGGCTTCTCGGAATGTTTGCAAGGGCAGGGCGGCGACCTGAGCGGTTTTGCCTGGTGGGGCGGTGGCGCACACTTTGAAACACTATTGCCGCCCAATACATCGCAGCCCGATGTGGTCGAGCAGAGCTGTGCTACGGGTGCTGCTCGAATACCTACCAATCCGCCATGTATCGTCCGCGCCGCAGCCAGCGGCACCGTCGTGACCACCGGCGCGGAAACCCACGCCGCGCGCAGTCGTCACACGGGCGGCGTACAAGCCACGATGATGGATGGGTCGGTGCGATTCTTCAGCAACTCCATCGCCCTGGATACCTGGCGAGCTCTGGGTTCCCGCGGCCGGCGGCGAATCAGTACCTGTTGAAGACTAATCTTCGCCATCAAGTTTTCCGTAATCTTTTGGTCAGAAACTCTCTGACAAAAGATTGCCGGACAAAACATGGGCGAATCACTTCGGCAGTTCTACTTGCCGAACATGTGTCCGCCTTTGTCATCGTGTTGCCAGGTGCCCGAGTAGCGATCGCCATGAACATGACTCGAGCTGAAAAGGACCGAGGCCCGGATGGTTACGTTGTCCAGAGTTATCACCGGTGTCTTGCCGGCCCATTTCACTTCGACCGGCACAGGAAACACCGTATCTTTGTCGCCGTATTTGATACGCGCAGTGATAGCCCATTCATCGCCATCAGGCAGGTTTTCTCGGCTTTCGCAATCTCGTAGCTCCTCCCGGCCACCAACTTATCCAGTGCCGACCGTCGATCGAAAACATGCCAGTTTGTTTGGGCACCTCATAGCTGCTTGAACTTGTCCAACAGCGCTTGATCAGGCTTCCACATCCGCCACAAGTGTCTTATCTCCCGGCGCTGGCTTCAGGTCTCCAACTGAGCCACGCAGATACTGGATGGCAACAGACATACAATCGAAATTGGCTACCGCACGCCACATCGTAGAACTCCTATGTGAGTTTTGGAAACATCATTTCGGCCTTCATTTTAGGAGTCTGTTCAACCTTACTGAAATTGGAAGGACGAAACGTATTTTATACGAATGGCGCCTTCGGTTTGCCGAAGCGGCTGCGGAATTGTCCAAAGTCGCTGACGCCGACGATAGCAATCGCCGTCGTAGTCGAAGGAGTGCATTGTAGCCTGGCTGGCCTGCCGACTTGCCGAACGTCGAGCGAAACTGGCCAAACTCGGCGACGCCCACTATTCCATCTCCGTCTGGTATCTCCATACAGAGCGAAGAATTTGTCGGCCTCGCTGCTACCAATGGTGCTTACGTCTCCGGTCTGACCATCGCCGTTGCTGTCCAGCAGTTGTCCCCGCGGACTTATCTTGGTGCCATCAATGGTAATTGATAGAAGCCATCGACCAGTGCACCCGATGAGTTGCGTGTGAATGGCCCTGAAAAGTTCAATGTTACTACGGTCTGGCCCCTGCGCGTTGACCGTCGAGGACGCGGGCGCTGGTAACGACGCCGCCATCAGCACCACGCTTCGTCACAGTCAATGCACCGCTAGCCAGAGTGACTGCGCCGTCAAACGTAACACTGACATTGTTCAGCCAGGAACGCTGAACCGGTGTTGTCACAGAGAGCCACCGCGCTGGTGGCGAATTCTGGCAGGTCAACCACGGAAATCGTAAATGACTTGGTGAACTGGGCATTGGCCAAATCATTGGCAGTGATATTCAGGTTGACTGTCGGAGTGGCCTCATAATTCAAACGCACGCCGGCTTTGAGCTTCAGCATGGCCTGCGACGATTTCAAAGCGGCTGTCATCAACCGTGAGCGTATGCACATCACCAGCATTAGATTAGTGACACCCAGCGCACCGATGTTTGCCCCCGCAGAGTTTCTCTGTGACGACTGCGGACGACAGTGTAATGTCGCTCGGTGGCAAATTGCTGGTCACGGTCACGGTCACGTTACCAGTGGAAGTCGCACCCAGCTCATCTTGGACAGTGTAAACGAAGGTCACCGGGCCGGCGGTGGTACCAGCTGTGTAGCGAATCTTGCCTGATTCCACACGGCCGGAACCGACCGCCGGTGTACTCATACTCAAGATCGTGAGCACATCGTTGTTGGGATCGGATCATTGCCCAGCACATCGATCAGCGCAGAACTGTTGGCTGCAAGCTGAGCTGTATCATTGGTAACGATCGGGGCAGCGTTAGCCATGATCGTACCGCTCACCGAGTAGCGACCGATCGAGCCGTAGTCGGAATAACCTTCATCGCCTGAGATGGCTGGTCGGCCAACTCCATCAACTAGTATCGTGTAGAAACCCTTTGGGCACGTTCACCTGGGTGACAATCGAGTTAAGAGCATTCGGGTTGTCAGCGACTGCGACTGTTTGGCCCGTGCTATCGAGCAGCGTAATCTTGGCGTCCAGATTGGCCTTGTTGGTCGCATAGTCGGAATGGATCAACTCGCAACGTGATAGTGCCAGCTTGCGTGGGAAACGAAAAGCATCGACATCGGTGCGCGTCGTAATCAGACCGCTGGTGGCAAGCGAACCGCTGTACCCACATTTAGGCTGCGTGCAGCGGCTGTCGTGTCGCCATGATCATCGTTAATGTAAGCAATTTGCTGGCGATCATGGCCAGGTCATCTTCAAAATTGTCCGCCGCTGTGTACTCGCCCTGGCTCCATTGGCTCACGTGTAATGTAGTAAGCTGCTCCCATTATCGCGCCCCAAGATGTAGGCGCCGCTTCCATGACCAAGGTAATACCCTTCCGCTGGAGAGGTGCGGCCATCGTGGTTCAAGTTGAGCGTGTTGTCCCAACTTCGTGGTGTGGTCGCTTCCGCAACGTACTTTGAGTATCCGGCTAGATAATTCGTAAAGACCCAGCAGGGCGAGCCATTGGTAAAGTTCCATGAGTCCATAAAAGGCGACACCGCCAGCCGCTGGAAACCACTCTTGCCCGGTAACAGCATCGTTAGTGGTCGTAATGACCGCGCGTATCGCTTGACCGCCCTGCGTGAACAGCTCGGCAGGTGGCTCTTCTGTCGTGACATCTACCTGAAACGGCGCATAATCTTCCGCGACCCTGGCCCACACATCCTGGATCAACGCGAGTTCATTTGAGTTGAAGGAAGGCGAGGTCGGTATCCAGCGAAAAGGCAGGTGCATTAATGGTCGAGCCCGTGAGATAGCCACCGAAATTGTTGTTATTCCAAAAGGTGTTTTCAGCCACGTGGCCATCGAAGTCGAGATAGATCTTCTTGGGGAAACTAGGGTTGGAGTGATACACCGGGACCGTCAGCAGCGCCGGCGCTATCGGGGGCTGAATGGGCCCAACCTTGGGGCCGACGCCTGAATGCGCCATGCCTAATTCCAGCTCATCTCAACTCGTTGGCCAACACAGGCAAGATTGGGCGGTGCGTCGTAATAGTTAGCTTGGCCAGTAGGCGTATAAAGAAGTGTTGCTTCTTCATCGTGCATTTCACCGGCATAAAAGGCTATGCGTTCTGAAAGTTGCTCGAGCAGTAATCGACGTGCGGCGGCCCTGGCGCTAGCCATATTCTTGCGTACCTGGAAGAGAGAGAAACGACAAGCTAGGAAAGGCTCAGAGTATATAAGAATCGATCCGAATAAAGAGTAAGCGCCTAACGAACCAGACAAAAAATTGAGTGACAGAAAATTTTTGTCACTCAATTTTGGGTCAGGTGTTCCGTGAGAAGTCTCAAAATTCTCCGTTACTCACCGAGCCGTCTGGCCCTATAATGAGGGCCTCCCTCCGCTTTCCATCCTCACAGTTCTTGCCCACCTGAAACACTATGCAACCACGCTACAGCTTTGATCGTCGCCAGTTTCTTCGCGCCAGCGCAGCTGGTGTCTTGGCTACAGGATTGCCGATGGTGCCGCAATTTGGCCGCAGCGGCGGATCGACCGGGAACGGGCAAAGCCAAATCGGTCTTGCTGGTGTTGCTCAGCGGTGGACCGAGCCAGTTGGATATGTGGGATCCGAAACCCGACGCACCGGCTGAGGTCCGCGGTGAGTTCTCGACGATTGGTACGACGATCTCTGGCGTGCGCATCGGTGAGCACATGCCCAAATTGGCTGCGCAGTCCGACCATTGGTCGATCATTCGCACGCTGTCCATTCCGGAACACAACCATTTGTTAGCGACACATGTGGCGCTAACCGGTCGACCTACTCCACTGCCGCGCGGCGGTAGTGACTTGGATCGCGTTGAAACACGCAATGATTTCCCCAACTATGCAGCCGCTCTCGATTACATCCGGCCGCTTAATAATGGCATACCTACAGGCGTATCGTTGCCGAACTACTTCATCGAAGGCCCGCTGACCTGGCCTGGTCAACATGCGGGCTTTCTCGGCGCCAAGTACGACCCATGGCAGATCAAGCAAGATCCGAACGATCCCAACTTTCGCATGGATGCGCTCAGCTTGCCAGCGAAATGAACTTGCCGCGCGCCCAGTCGCGGCGCGAATTGCTGGACATTTTCAATCAAGGCGGATCTTCGCTCTCTGGCAACTCAACCGCCGCAGCGTTTCGCGAGCAGCAAGCCAAAGCCTTTAACTTGTTGACCAGCGCAAGATCACGCAAGCCTTCGAGATCCAGCGCGAGAGCGATGCGGCGCGAGATCGTTACGGTCGCAATAAATTCGGGCAATCACTATTGCTCGCGCGGCGACTGGTCGAAGCTGGTGTGCCCGTGGTGCAAGCCGCGATGGGTATCGTGCAAACGTGGATACCCATGTCGATAACTGGGGACGCTTGAAGAACACGCTCTGTCCACAACTGGATCAAGGCTTGGCGGCACTGATGGACGACCTTTCATCCAGCGGACTGCTCGAGCAGACCCTGGTTATCGTGATGGGTGAGTTTGGCCGCACACCGAAAGTCTCGACTCTACCTGGCCAATCCATACCGGGCCGCGATCACTGGGCGCATGCTTATTCCGCCCTATTCGCCGGAGCGGGAGTGCGCGTGGCCAGGTCATCGGCCAGACCGATGCCATTGCAGCTTATCCCAAGACCAAGCCTTGGTCCCCGGCCGATTTATGCACGACCATCTACAATGCGCTCGGCCTGCCACACGAGACCATGCTGATGGACCCGCTCCAGCGCCCGCATCATCTACTCAACGGCAACATTATCACCCCGCTCTACACCGGCCGCGAAGCGTAAAGGTTATTCCTTTTTTGTCATTCCATTTTTTGTCAGATCTGACCAAAGATTGAGTGACCCAAAATTCGAAAATGATTAAGCGAACAAAGCTGATTGTTTTTGGAGAAGGAGCTAGGGCCATGGTGGGTAACCGAGTGTTTGGGCATGTGCTGATTTTGTGCATGGCTTTCGCTTTGCTGGCAACACCATGGGGCAGCTTGCCGAAAACGGATCCCACCATCAAGCCAGCCATTCAGAATGATTTACTGAAAGCTTCGCTACGGCTGGATGTTCCAACCGATCCCATGCGAACGCAGCTCGTTAGTGGCTGGAATGGCAATGTGGCTATCGGTGGACTGATGATTCCCTACTGGGCCATCATTGGTTGCCTGGCCATGGGCAGCATCATTGCTAGCTTGAATTGGCTAGAGTTCACTAATCTCAATAGCATTGTTACCTTTGCGCTGTTCGGCATGGCCGCCGCTTGCTCACTCGTTTCGATCATACACTTCGCAGTCGCAGGTGATGTCGGAACTGGATCAGTGCTAGCGATCACATCTGCCTTGGCTGGCTTAGCCATCTCGCCCAGCGATCGCGCGGACGTTTCTGCTGTGATTCATAAGTTTGATTCGTCGAATCAGTCGCAGCGCCGGGCCGCTTGATCTGTCACGCTGAACTCGACCAAGTATTGTTACCATCGAAGCGCAAACACCTAAGCCGCAGGGCGCTAGCCCCGGTTTTCGAAGCGCCCCATATACCGGACAGAAGATTCGGTGACAGAAAATTTTCGTCACCGAATTTTTTGTCAGTTCATCGCGATTACTTCGAGAACCGGGGCTAGCTAGCGCCCGTCGGCTTAGGGTGATTAGCAGTGGTGGAGTTCAGCGAGAAGTGTCAAAATTTATCTGACAAAAAACTGCACTTGAACTCAAGTTGCTTGGCTTGCTACTGTCCAAGGGCTGAAGTGGTAGGGATGCCGCTTTAGAAATTTGTGGATGCTCCTGGACAGGCTAGCATGAGATTGGGACCACGTACAAAGCGACGCGCGAAACGTTCAGCCATGCTGAGCCTGTTCGTGTTGTCACTTTGCGCCGGTTGCAATCGCAATCCTTACGCCGCCGGAGGCTGGGGCAATCCCTATGCCGCTCAATATCCAGCCGGTGCGCCGATGCCCGGAGCGATGGGTGGTTATCCGGCTAACGCGCAAGTCGCTGAACTGGAACGCCGCATCCAACAACTCGATCTGGACAATCGTCAGTTAACAACTCAGCTTGCCCAGTCACAACAAAAGTGGCAAGTCGCTGACCAACGAGCCACGCTGTTCCAACAGCAGTTGCAAGACACGAGTGCTCAGTTGCAGCAAGCGAGGCTGGCGCAACAAGATCTGCAAGGTCAAACGCGCGGTCTGCAAGCTTCGATCAATGCGCGCGGTGGTGCAACACTGCGACCCAATACATCGGGCCCGACCAACACGCTACCTGGCTTGATCGGCGCGCCGCCACCAGGTGCGCCGGGTTATAACCCGAACATGCCGGCAGGGCAGGGCATGAATCCTGGTTACGCGCCAGGCGTTAGTCCCAATCTGAATCCGTATGGCCAGCCCAATCCCAACCTGGGTGCCAGTAACTATCCTGGCCAACAATTGGGCAGCCTGGCTTCGGGCGCTGCAGCGCTGCCCAACCTGGCCAACATTCAAGTGCCCGGCGCCAACGTAGCCGTGGAAGGTCAAGCCGTACGTATTCGCGTCCCGGCCGATCAACTGTTTGCTCCCGGCACCACTCAACTCAATCCCACCGCCTATCAAGTACTCGATCGCGTAGCGGATAACATCCATCGCTACTTTGACAAGAAACGCGTGGCCATCGAAGCCCATACCGATTCGGGCAGTGTCACTAGCAGCGGCCAACCAAATCAATTTCAGTTAGCAACTTCGCAAGCTCAAGCGGTGATGGATCAGTTGGTTCGCCGCAATTCTATTCCCAATCGGCAGCTTACCGTCGTGGCGCACGGCCCCAACTTCCCTCGCGGCGACAATCAATCCGCCGCCGGCCGAGCCGCCAATCGCCGCATAGAGTTTGTCATCTATCCGGAACTTTTCTGAGTAGGCAGTAGGCAGTTCACAGATTGGAGTACGCAGGGCTGTTTTGTTTAACCCGCGGCGAAGCCAAGGCCGAACCCGCTAACGAGCCATGTGTTTACCTAACTATTCTGTCTTGCAATTTTTCTGTCAGATCTCTGACCGAAAATGAAGGACGAAGATATAGGTAAACACGCGGCGGGTTAGCGGGTTCTGCCTTGGCTTCGCCGCGGGTTAAACAAAACAGCCGTACCACGCTGCCATCTGCCATCTGCCATCTGCCATCTGCCATCTGCCTACTGCCTTCTGCCTTCTGCCTTCTGCCTTCTGCCTACTGCCCACTTATCTGCATATCGAGGGATGTTTGGCCGAACTTGTTGCCTTTCATGTCCTCGATGGTTAGCCGCAATTGGTAGCGGCCTGGAGCAATGCTCTGAGGCGTGTAGATGCGGTAGACGAAGAAGTAATCGCGACGAGGACTGCTGCACATGTCGGTCTCTTGAGGCAGTAGAAAATCGGCGACACGAGTTTGATTGGCATCAACGATCTCGTAGTTACCGCGGAGTTTCGTTTCGTAACCACCTTTGATCTCTTCCGACACAAAGTTCTCGACTTCACAGTACAAGAGCAACTCTTGATTGGGCTTGAACTGATTGGTCGGAAACTTAGTCACTGAACCAAAGCCTTCGACGTTGCTACAAAAGGCAGCATTCTTGACTTGCAAGTTGCTGACGGCACCGAGGTGTGACATGGCGGTGCGATGATTCTCCATCACCATTGGCCAGCGGCGTGCGAGCACGGGATTGCCGCGCGGATCGATCGAGTTGTAGAGAGCTTGCAAGTTATGGCGAAAGTATTCTTGTTCGCGCGATTGCAAACCCGGGATCGGTTCAAGCGCTTGATCCAGTTCGCCCAACAGCACATATAAAATGCGTTTGGTGACGTGATGATTCAGCTGAGCGTTAGGATTGTCTTCTGCTGGCTCTTGTTCCAGGGCGCGCAGCGTACGACGCATCAGCGCATGCGAATCTTCGAGACTGGCGCCGGTTGATGCTGCGGGATTGGCTGTACGCCGCGAGCTGGTGGCCGGCTCTACGTTTGATTCGGGGTTAGCTGCATTGGCTGACGCAGCCGATGCCTGCACGACCTGGCTGGAATCGGTGTAATGCGAGTCGATGCCGCTGGCTGGTTCTTCCTCTGGGGCAGCAGGTCCACTAACATCCGTAGCCCGGCGCGTAGTCGAAGTATTTCTGCGACTGCTGGCCGAGTCGTTATCGCGAGCAGCGCGTTTCACTGAGACGATTTGAATCTCGTCTTCGTAACCAGTGTCAGCAGTAGGTTCTTTCACAACGCGTTTTTGCGAGTTTGATTTGGAAGGTGGTGTTATCTCTTGAAGCTTCGTAACAGCTTTTGTGGCAGGCTTGGAGGTATTGTTCCTCGAAGATGAGTTGCGATCCGCGCTAGCTGATGCTTCAGGTTCATAGCTGGCGGCCTCGTCCGATGTCGCATCTTCAGAGTCATCTTTAAACTGAATATGCACCGGTTCGTCCGCATGGGACGCTGTGCGCGCGCGATTGCCCAAGTCTTCGCCGGCTGGCGCGCGAGTTGCCGAGGCAGGTCGGACTTCGCTATATGCCTCGTCTTCACTGGTCTGGCGACGATCGGAAGTGGAATAGTTGGCGGACGCTACGTCGCTGCCGGCCTTGGCTTTTGTTTTGGTTTTGGCCACGTCCGATTTGGATGATTGCTTGGACCTGGTCAAGCGATGAATGGCTTCAGCGGCTTGCTCTTCGTCGTATTCGCCTTCGATAGGTTCTCGATCATCGCTGATTCGAGAATTGGATTTAGTCTGGCCGAATGTTTGCATAGCCTGGTAGGCTTGCTCGAGCATAGCGCGGTGAGCCGGATCGGCCTGGCTGACGTATTGTCGGAACTTGGCATCTTGCAGTTGATAGTCCGCTTCCTCGTCCAGCCCGTCTTCGGCCAGTTGTTCATAGCCGGATTGGTCGGCGGATTCAAAACGACTCTCTTCCTCTGCGGCTACTTGAGCAGCGTATGGATTGGCTCGACCGTTCCTCGAGCGCTGCGTCGATGGCGTTTCCGCATAAGCATTGCGTCCGGTGTCGCGGTCGTGAGCCTTGGCAGCTTCCACTGGATGCTTCGCAGCGATCAGGTCGCGCAGAGCCGGCTCATCGCGGCGCCAAGAGCGCAGCGAACCTTGGCAACCAGTTAGAGCCAGTAAAGCTATCAAGGCAGCCCGCAGCGCTTTTCGTCGGCGACAAGTCGTCGTGGGAGAGCTGATCATCACATGCATCCTGCATCAAGTGTGGCATCAATGCCGTACGAGGGTACCAACGGGCCGCGTGATGATAGGAAAACAAGCAAAGCAGCGTCAACTCAGGTTTTTTCGCACCCCTTCGCTTTAGCCTCGGTATAATTTTTCCGGCGGCTGCCAGACCAAGCCGATGATTGCAAACTTGTTGCGACTTGTTTGTGGTTGTCTCGTTTGGGTTACCCAAACGCATTAACTTGTGAAACTTTGCCAGACGAGCGGTTTTGCGTCTGCCTACGCAAATAAGCTCGTCCTCGACTAGTGACGTTGGTCTGGTGGCCGTCATTCTTCACTAGGTGCCAATATAAACGAGCCCGAATCACAGCCCGATAGTTTGCGTCTTTTGACCGACCTGCTGCTGAACTGTCGCTGGACGCTCGCCGAGCATCGAATGCTCAAACTCGCTTACACGAAGCGGCACCCAAACGGCGCCGAAAACTTTCTTTCGGCGATCCATCAAGCCTTTCCGTTTGTGCCATCGCGCAGGCGGCTGATGGCGTTTTTAGACAGTCAGCCCGGCTTGCTGTTGGGCATGCGCTGGAAACGTTTGCCTGACATTTATTGGGCACGTCGCCTTAAGCCCACTGGCATGCAACCCGCACTTTCCCAGTGCCAGGATTTCCAGCTACCTGATCTGCCCAGTGTTGGCAGCTTATCCGATCAGCTATTTCGTTTTTCGCCCACAGTAGTCGAATGGCTCATCAGTTCACGACCCGAGCATTACATGGTCAACACGATTGCTAAACGCGGGGGCAATCGTGTTAAACTGCGGATCATTGAACAGCCTAAGCGATTGCTCAAGGCCGCACAGCGCGACATCCTGCGCGAAATTTTGCGGTGGGTTCCCGTGCATCGCGCTGCACATGGATTTGTTCGCGGCCGTTCCGTGGTCAGCTTTACCCGAGAGCATATCGGTCAACCAGCCATCTTGCGGATGGACATCGAAAACTTTTTTCCAACGATCCGCGCCGCCCGCGTCTCAGCGGTCTTTCGCAGTTTAGGCTATCCCTTGCCAGTTGCAGCAACCTTGACGGACTTATGCACCACGAGTTCGCGATTGGAAGGGCTGCCTGCGTTGGCATCCTTAGCGCGCGATCAACAGCTCGAACTGTCTGCGTTGCACTCCTGCCGACACTTGCCACAAGGCGCACCCACTTCGCCTGCGCTGGCTAACCTGATCGCTTATCGATTAGACGCGCGCTTGAGTGGCCTGGCTCGAAAAGCAGGCCTTCAATACACGCGTTATGCGGACGATCTGCTGTTCTCTGGTGATCGACTTTGGCAGCGTCACGCGGCAAGTTTCGCGATTCAAATCGCAGCCATCGTCATGGACGAGGGCTTCAAGATTAACCACCGCAAAACGCGGCTCATGCCTCGCGGTACGCGGCAAGTGGCCACGGGTGTTGTACTAAATCAATGCGCTAATGTGAATCGCCGCGAGTTTGACAATCTCAAAGCCACATTGATCAACTGTGTTCGAACAGGCCCGAACTCGCAAAATCGAGAGCAGCATTCTAACTTTGAAGCCTATTTGTTAGGACGCATTAGTTGGGTCAAACAGCTGAACCCAGCGCGTGGTGAAAAGCTTATGGAGGTCTTTCGGAGGATCCAATGGTGAATTGTCCTGCATGTTCAGTCCTTCATTTTTTGTCAGAGACCCTAGCCCGAAAGCGAAGGACAAAACAAGCCTTGCTGATTGCGTTGGGGCACGCACTGCGAGCGATCGACTTGAGCCACAAACTCAACATCTGCAGCAAACCCTGACTCGATCAAGTTTCGACCGCCGCGCGCCGCATTTAGCTGTTGCAACAGATTGTTTTCGCGTTCGATGTGCCGCCACGCACCCAGGGCCAGGTGCGCAGAGTCATTCAACAATTCCATGGTTGAATCGATGGTCAACAGTTGGTGCAGTATGGCACCTGCGGTCAACACATCTTCCAAGGCAATGTGGCCATCGGTGCCTGCGCAGACGATCCAGGCATGGGCATCGGGCTGTGAACTTAACCACTGGGCTACTGCTGTACGATTCAATAGCGACCCCAGCGCGACCGATTGGGCGAGCTGTACGGCTTCGACGGCCACGGTGCCGTTGGTTGTGGAAAAGATCAACTGCCGATCGTGAATGCGCTCGGTCGTGTACTCCAGCGGGCTATTTCCTAGATCGAATCCAGGGATTTTCACGCAGTGTCGTTCGCCGCACAGCAGCATGTTGGGCACGGTAGTGCTGGCCAATTGGCGAGCCGCATCGATTTGACTCATCACTTGGATGCTGCGAGCTCCGGCGTCCAGGGCCATGCAAGCGGTTGAAGTAAAACGTAGCGAATCGATCACTACGGCCGCCACGGGCGCGGTTGCCCAGTCGATTGGCAGGAGGGCAGGCAACTGGGCTACGCCGATCTTCAAGCTGTTCAATGGATGGTTCCTTGTTGGTCGTCGGATCTTTGTCACAGATGATCTGACAAAAAATGGAAGACTCGAATGGCGCGGGAAGTTGGATCGGACGAACTAACGAACATTTTTTCCCCAATGATGTCATTATCTCTAGAGCAAAAGTGGAGAAAATGCGGGATTGGAAGCAGGTTTTCCGTCGAAATTCACCTTGCGGCCGATGGCCAGACCGATACACTATTGCGTTTCCAATCGAATGAAGAGGCCAGCGTAGCTCAGTTGGTAGAGCTACTGATTTGTAATCAGTCGGTCGGGGGTTCGAATCCCTTCGCTGGCTCTTGCGAGCAGCCACGTGACGCAGCAGTCCTCTGCTGCGACACTCCAAGAGAGCCGCACGACACACATGAGGTTGGAAAAACAGAAGAGAGAACGCAAGGGAGATTGCCCGAGTGGCTAAAGGGGACGGACTGTAAATCCGTTAGCATTGCTTACGTAGGTTCGAATCCTACATCTCCCATTGGCGAACATTGGCTGGACTGCCAAACTATTGGACAACGGAATGTCCAGGAAATGGAAGTCCGCACAAATGAATGGATACGGTTGAACGGAGAATGCCAAGCTGAGATACAGTCGCTATTGATGTAGAGAACCAGGGCTACTGGTTGCCGAGTCAATGTGTGGTTAAAACCTGCGGGTGTAGCTCAATGGTAGAGCAGCAGCCTTCCAAGCTGAATACGAGGGTTCGATTCCCTTCACCCGCTTTATGGCGACGCTGCTGTAGCTCAGTTGGTAGAGCACTTCCTTGGTAAGGAAGAGGTCATGGGTTCAAGTCCCATCAGCAGCTCTTGTTCCTTTTTCCAAGGGGACAAGGGTAGCGCAGTTGGTCGAGGTTCGTCACGTTGTTTTTGTCCTTGGTCCCCAGAGTGAGCCGCACGAGCGAAGCTCACCACAGTAACTCAGTTTTGTTAGGTGTAACGTACAATGGCTAAAGAGGTATTTGAGCGTAAGAAGCCGCACTGCAACGTCGGCACCATCGGTCACATTGACCACGGCAAGACCACTACAACGGGCGCCCTGTTGGCAGTTCAAGCAGCCAAGGGTTTGGCGAAAGCCAAGGCCTATTCGGATATCGCCAAGGGCGGTACCGTTCGCGACGCCACCAAGACGGTGACGATTGCTGTTTCGCACGTTGAGTACGAAACCGAGAACCGTCACTACGCTCACATCGACTGCCCCGGCCACGCCGACTTCATTAAGAACATGATCACCGGCGCCGCTCAGATGGACGGTGCGATCCTGGTGGTTAGCGCTGCTGACGGTCCTATGCCTCAAACCAAGGAACACGTACTGCTCGCTCGTCAGGTGGACGTGCCAGCTTTGGTTGTGTTCCTGAACAAGGTCGACCTGGTTGACGACGAAGAACTGCTGGAACTGGTCGAGCTGGAAATTCGTGAACTGCTCAACAAGTACGGTTTCCCTGGCGACGACATTCCAATCATTCGCGGTAACGCGCTGGCTGCTTACAATGCGCCAGCCGACCCTGCTGCCAGCAAGTGCATCAGCGACCTGCTCGCCGCCGTCGATAGCTACATTCCTCAACCTGCCCGCGAAGAAGACAAGCCATTCTTGATGGCGATCGAAGACGTCTTCTCGATCGAAGGTCGTGGTACTGTGGCCACCGGTCGTGTTGAGCGCGGTGTAATCAAGGTTGGTGAAGAAGTTGAATTGATCGGCTTGAAAGAAGCCGCCACCAAGACAACGGTTACCGGTGTGGAAATGTTCCGCAAGGAAATGAAGGAAGCCAAGGCCGGTGAAAACGTCGGTTGCTTGCTCCGCGGTATGAAGCGCGAAGACATTGAGCGCGGTCAAGTTCTGGCCAAGCCAGGCTCGATTACCCCGCACAAGAAGTTCGAAGCTGAAATCTACTGCTTGAGCAAAGAAGAAGGCGGACGTCACACGCCGTTCTTCAGCGGCTATCGTCCTCAGTTCTACTTCCGCACCACGGACGTAACTGGTTCGGCCAAGCTGATGGGCGCCGAAATGTGCATGCCCGGCGACAACGTCAAGGTTGAAGTCGAACTGCAAAAGCCAATCGCCATGGACGACGGCGTTCGCTTCGCTATCCGCGAAGGCGGCAAGACGGTAGGATCAGGCGTTGTAACCAAGATTCTCGAGTAGAATCTAACCAGATAACTTTAGGTTGAGTGCCCTGCACGCAAGTAGCAGGGCACTTGCCTATGGTGGTAAACTTTTTGTCTTTCATGTTTTTTGTCAGTGACCTGACAAAAATGAATGACAGAAAATGAAGATCAGTAGATCCAGGGGCGTAGCTCAATTGGCAGAGCACCGGTCTCCAAAACCGGGGGTTGAGAGTTCGAGCCTTTCCGCCCCTGCTGGAATTCGAAATAGGTGACTCCACCCGAGGTTTGCTCGGTGGATCCATCGACTGACAGGCTAGACGGGCTAGATCGACTCTTGACAGCCAACTGGTCGTTCAGTCGTTGTCGCCGCTGACAAGATGTCAGTGGTGGAGAGAGTTTTTGCCTTACAGCATATTGGTAAACGGCGTATGGCCAGTAAAGAAGTCGCAATGACCAGTCGACCGATGGTCAGCGAACTGTTTTCGTCGGGCATTTACAAGCCCAACCAAGGTCGCATGGTTCGTCAAGTCACTGCCTTGGCGATATGGGCGGTAGCTGTGCTGGGCGCTTGGCGTTTCCACGCAACGGTACTGGCTCAGTACTTCCAAGGCGACGGCGCCCTGACGGGCAGTGCGGCCGGTTACATCCTGGCGGTGGTCCTGGGTGGGCTGGGCATGTGGTTTGGCTTTCGCATTGTCAATTGGCCGCGTTTTGCCGACTTTCTGATTTCGGTGGAAGCCGAACTGAACAAAGTATCGTGGCCCAGCTGGCGAGAACTGAATCGCGCTTCGATGGTCGTGATCTTCACGATCTTCTTCCTGGCTGCGATCCTGTTTCTCTATGACTTCATATGGCAGTTCGTGTTTTCGCTTTTAAAGATATCCTGACCTGAGTTTTTGTCATCAAATCTTTCCGTCAGGGGCTTTTTGGCCTATCGCTAACATCGGTGGCCGATACAATTTTCGCTTCTTGTGCTAAGACGTTTAGCCGAGAGTTTAGACATTCTTCCTAGCCAGGAGATTGGTGAACTGAGACCGTTTGCCCGCTTGCGGGTAGGCCTGGTTTCAGTCGCACGATCGCCGGTACTGGCATGGAGATCAAAGTGGTGAGTGAATCTGAAAAAACAGCAGCCACCCCAGGCCCTATGGACTGGTACATCTTGAAGGTGGCCTTCAATCGCGAAGATAGCATTCGCGAAGCGCTGGAAAAGCGCATCAAGCTGCATGGCATGGAATCGCATTTTGGCGAGATCATGATTCCCACCGAAGACGTGGTAACCTTCACGCGTAACGGCACCCGGCGCGTGGTCAAGCGTAAGCTGTACCCTGGTTACCTGATGATCTACATGTCCGTCAACGACGACTCGTGGTTTCTGGTTCGCGAAACGCCTGGCGTGGGCGACTTCACCGGTTCGGGCGGCAAGCCCACGCCGATGGATCCGCATGATGTCGAGCGCATCATCAAATCGGTTCGACCGGACGAAGAGAGTGAGCAGGGCCTGAAGACTGCGATACCTTTCAAAGTCGGCGACCGCGTTCGCGTCAAGGAAGGTTACTTCCAGAATCTGGAAGGCGATGTCGAGAAGGTCGACGAGGCCAACGGACAAATCACGGTCATGATCAGCATCTTCGGTCGATCGACTCCAGTGGAACTGAATCACTGGCAAGTCGAAGCGGTCTAAGAAAGTAGGCAGAAGGCAGTGGGCCGTAGGCAGTTGAAGGAACTGCCCTCTGGCTACTGCAAACTGCCTACTGCCTACTTATAACTCGGAGCAACACACATCCCATGGCAAAGCAGATGGTAGGACAAGCGAAGTTCCAGGTACCAGGGGGGTCAGCCACCCCTGCGCCACCTGTGGGTACTTCGCTTGGTAAGTACGGTATTAACCTCGGACAATTCGTGTCGCAGTTCAACGAGCGCACACGTGAATACAACGGAACTCCGATCCCCGTCATTGTGACGGTGTACTCGGACCGCAGTTTTGAATTCGTAACCAAGAGCCCACCGGCGGCGTCGCTGCTCAAGCAAGCAGCGGGCATTGCTTCTGGTTCGGGCGTGCCCAACAAAACCAAGGTTGGCAAAGTCACTCGCGCGCAAGTGGAAGACATTTGCCGCAAGAAGATGGCCGACTTGAATGCCCGCGACCTGCCGCACGCCATGCGCATGATCGAAGGTACCGCACGCAGCATGGGCATCGAGGTGGAGGGATAGTCAGTCTATGGTCAAGCCATCCAAAGCAATGAAAACAATGATCGCCAAGGCGCCGAACAATAAAGTTCCGATGCCTCTGGCCGATGCCGTGAAAGTGCTTAAGCAGTTTCCGGCGCGCAAGTTCGACCAGAGCGTCGAAATCCATATGCGACTGGGCATCGATCCAGCGCAAGCCGATCAACTCGTTCGTGGTTCGGTTGTTCTGCCTCACGGTATCGGACGCTCGCAGCGCGTGGTCGTGTTCGCCAAGGGCGACTTGGCCGCAGCAGCCACCGAAGCCGGTGCGGATGCAGTCGGACAAGAAGACCTGGCCAAGAAGATCAAGGAAGGCTGGACGGACTTCGACGTCTGTATCGCCGCCCCTGACATGATGGGTCTGGTCGGTCCGCTCGGTAAAGTGCTCGGTCCGCGTGGCTTGATGCCTTCGCCTCGCGCTGGCACGGTAACCGCCGACGTGGCTCGAGTGGTCAAAGAGTACAAGGCTGGTAAAGTCGAGTTCCGCAATGACAAGGGTGCTAACCTGCACGCGGTCGTTGGCAAGCTCAGCTTTGACGCGCCTAAGCTGGTTGAGAACGTGGAAGCGTTTATCAACTATGTGATGTCGCTCAAGCCGAACTCGGTCAAAGGCAACTATGTCAAGAGTATCGCCCTGTGCGCTACGATGTCTCCTAGCGTTCGCGTGGCCGGTTAAGGAGTAAACACTCGTGAGTAAGTATGTAAAGAATTTGATTGCGGGCGACGTGCTTCGCCGACTGGATGGCGTCAGCGATGCCATTCTGGTCAACGTGATCGGCATGGACTCGGCCTCGACCTACCAGATCCGCAAGACTTTGCGCGACAAGGGCATCAGCATGTTAGTGGTCAAGCGTTCGCTGGCCGCGCGTGCTACTGAAGGCACTAGCCTCAGGCCGTTGTTCAACGAACGCGAAGGCTCGATGGCTATCGTCTGGGGTTGCGAAGACTTCGTCAGCCTGGCCAAAGAGATCGTCAAGATCGACAAAGCCAAGACGTTTGAAAAGTTTGAAATCAAAGGCGGCGTACTTGATGGCGAAGCGCTATCTGCCGAGCAAGTGATCGCGGCAAGCAAGTGGCCAAACCGCTTGGAGCAGATCTCGATCCTGATCGGTCAAGTACTCTCGCCCGGCGCCACGCTCATGGGTCAGCTCCTCAGCCCTGGCGGCAAGCTCGCCAGCCAGCTCGAGAAGTTGGTCGAAAAATTGGAGGGCGGTTCACCAGCTGCAGAAGAAGCGTAATCCCCGCCGCGGCTTGCTCTGGGCCGAAGGGGTTCACCCCAAGCCGCAGGGCGCTAGCCACGGTTGCGACAACCTGAACATTTCACCAACACAAAAACATTTCCAAAACACATTTTCTTTCGATAGCAGAGGTTTAGAGAATTATGTCCGAAACAGCATTCGCAGACGATATCAAGGAATTGGGCGACAAGCTGGTTGGTCTGACCCTGAAGAAGGCCAAGGAACTGAGCGATTACATCAAAGAAGCGCACGGCATTGAACCAGCCGCTGGCGGCGCCGTGATGATGGCTGCTCCAAGCGACGGCCCTGCCACTACTGCTCCTGTCGAGCAAACCGAGTTCGACGTCATCATGACCAGCTTCGGCGAAAAGAAGCTGGACGTCGTGAAGGTCGTCAAGAACATCACCGGCGCTTCGCTGATGGACGCCAAGAAGCTGGTCGAAGGCGTACCTGCCAAGATCAAGGAAGGCGCATCCAAAGACGATGCCGCCAAGATCAAGAAAGAACTGGAAGAAGCCGGCGCAACCGTCGAACTCAAGTAGTTCAGTCTGGCTGATTGCACTCTCCTATCTTCTGTCATCAAATCTTTCGTCAGACTCTGACGAAAGATTATGGGACAGAAGATGCGTGCTTTAGAGAGTATTGTGCAATGCTAGCATAAAGACGGTTTAAACACCCTAGCTGTGCCAAAAAGCAGCAGCATGGGTGTCGTACGGAAAAAATAATGCCTAGGAACGGCCGGGATTGGGGTTTACCTATCTCGGCTCGTCGCGTTATATTTTCCATTTGTGGTTGTTCGGCTCTGGCTCGGTGTCTGTCTGAACTGTTCTCTCTATCCGGCGCGGTACGTGTCAGGACTATCCTCAAGCTCACAGCGCGATGGGTCCTTTACTCTGGGCTCGGGGTGCGCGCATCGATCGTGGTCCATGGATCGCTTCGAGTGTGTGCCGCAGAGTTTATATGTCTGGAGGTTGATGCGTCCACATGCACAGCCTTTGGTATCGACAGGCCGATTTCTTTTTCATGGACTCAAGTAGGAGATCCCTTCCCCAATGGCCACTTCTTCGCAGCGACGTCTACAGCCTACCCAGGTTCGCAGGTTCGGCTCCGGTCTGGATGCATTATCCATTCCTGAACTGACGCATCTACAGACTCACAGCTATGAAGCGTTCTTACAGGAAGATATCCCTTCCGACAAGCGCAAGAATCATGGATTGGAAAGCGTCTTCAAGGAAATCTTCCCAATCGAAAGTTTTGACAAGACAGTCTCGCTCGAGTACCTGCGCTATGAACTAGGCAAACCGCGCTATACTCCCGAAGAATGTCGTCAACTGCGCTTGACCTACGGTAAGCCACTGAAGGTTTGGCTGCGACTGAATCGCGAGTCACCCATCGAAGAAGAAGTGTATCTGGGTGACATTCCAATCATGCTCGGTGGTGGTGAGTTCATCATCAACGGTGCTGAGCGCGTGGTCGTTAGCCAGTTGCATCGCAGCCCCGGCGTGGACTTCGTCGAAGAGCTCGATGGCACCAGCGATCGACGTCTGCCGAGCTGTCGCGTGATCCCTGAGCGTGGCAGCTGGATCGAAGTCAACGTCACCAAGAAAGATAGCCTCAGCGTGCGCATCGACCAGAGCGGTAAGTTCTCGGTCATGACTCTGCTGCGGGCGATGAGTCCCAAGTACAGCACCGATACCGAACTGCTGCGCGCCTTCTATGAAACCAAGAAGGAAAAGATCACCGACGGTCGCAGCGTATCAAAGATCGAAAACAAGGTCGCAGTCGATGACGTGGTTTATCCAAGCGATTCGGATCGCGCGGGTGAGATCATTCTCGAAGCCGGCAACAAGATTCTCAAGAACGTTGCTGAAATCATCTGCACTTGCGGCATCACCAGCATCGAAGTCATGGAAGCTCCCAAGACGCCGCTGGTGATCAATGCACTGGCTGAAGACAACACCAGCAGCCATGAAGAAGCTCTGCTGCGTATCTATCAGCGTCTGCGTCCAGGTAATCCTCCGCAACTGGAAAAAGCCAAGACGCTGTTCCATGAAAAGTTCTTCGATGTCAATCGCTACCGCCTGGGTCGCGTCGGTCGCTTCCGCATCAATCGCAAGCTGAACCTGGACGTCTCGGAAGATGAGATGACTTTGCGTCCCGAGGATTTGATTGCCTCGATTCGCTACATGATCAACTTGCTCGATCCCGATCCGACTTCGCAATACGACGACATCGACCACTTGGGCAATCGTCGTCTGCGCACGATCGACGAACTGGCCAGCGAAGAACTCCGCAAAGGTTTTCTGAAGCTGCGCCGCACGGTGCAAGAGCGCATGAGCATGAAAGAGGCGGACGAAATGTCGCCTCGTACGTTGGTCAATCCCAAGAGCATTAGCGCTGCGATCGAGTACTTCTTCGGTCGTGGTGAACTTTCGCAAGTGGTTGACCAAACCAATCCGCTCAGCCAGCTAACCCACGAACGACGTCTGTCGGCCCTCGGCCCTGGCGGTTTGAATCGTAAGCGTGCTGGTTTCGAAGTCCGCGACGTGCACATCTCGCACTACGGTCGTATCTGCCCGATTGAAACACCTGAAGGTACGAACATCGGTCTGATCAGTTCGCTGGCCATCTACGCTGGTGTCGATGAGTATGGCTTCCTGGTGACGCCTTATCGCCGCATCGAAGCCGGTAAGCTGACCGAAAAAGTCGAATGGCTGCGAGCCGATCAAGAAGCCGACGTTTATATCTGTCCTGCCGATACCGAAGTCAAGAACCTGGCCCTGGTGTCCGGTCCGAACCTGATCGCCCGTTACCGCGCCGACTTTGAAATCGTCCAGCCGGAAGATGTTCAGTACATGGACATCGCGCCGAGCCAGATGGTGGGCGTGTCGGCTGGTTTGATTCCGTTCCTCGAGCACGACGATGCTAACCGCGCCTTGATGGGTTCGAACATGCAACGTCAAGCCGTGCCGCTGCTGGTGACCGAACCACCGATCGTGGCCACGGGTCTCGAAAAGGAAGTGGCTCACAACAGCGCCATGGTTGTTCGCGCTCGCCGCGCGGGCAAAGTGACCTATGTCGATGCCAACCGCATTGAGATTGGTCAAGACATCTACCACATGAAGAAGTATCAGGGCCTGAACGAGCGTACCTGCCTGAACCAAAAGCCCATTATCAACTTGGGTGACAAGGTTGAAAAAGGTCAAGTCATCGCCGATGGTGCTGCGACTTACAAAGGTGAGCTCGCCCTGGGCCGTAACGTGCTGGTCGGCTTCATGTCGTTCGATGGTTACAACTACGAAGACGCCATCATTATCAGTGAAGAACTGGTGCGCGCCGACACGTATACCTCGTTGCACATCGAAGACTTCGATGTTGAAATTCGCGAAACCAAGCTAGGCCGCGAAGAGTTCACTCGTGACATTCCGAACGTCTCGGAAAAGGCGCTCCGCAGCTTGGATGAGACAGGTATTGTACAAGTCGGTACCTACGTACGTCCTGGCGATATTCTGGTCGGTAAGGTTTCGCCGAAGAGCAAGACCGAACTGACGCCAGAAGAAAAACTGCTGCACGCGATCTTCGGTCGCGCTGGTGAAGACGTCAAGAACGATTCGCTGGAAGTGCCATCAGGCATCGAAGGTATCGTTATCGATACTCAAAAGTTCAGCCGCAAGATGAGCCTCTCGGAAGATGAGCGCAAGGTCTTCGAACGCGAGTACAAGCAGTCGGAAACCGAAGGCAACGCCGAGATCGCTCAAGCCTTCATGAGCATGGTCGATGAAATCGAAAAAGCTGTCAGCCTCAAGCTGACCGATGACGACGGCACGCCGCTCTCAGGCGGACAGGATCCGAAGTACATCGCCGAGCGCGCTCAAGGTTTCAACCTGTCGCGTTTGCTGAACAAGCTCGATGACAAGCATCATGCTGAAGTTCGCAAACTGCACAAGCAGCTCTGGCCCGCCGTTGAAGAAGCGATCGATAAGCGCGATCGTCGCCTCAACAGCATGAAGCGTGGTGACGAACTGCGCTCGGGCGTGTTGCAGATGGTCAAGGTCTACATTGCCACCAAGCGCGTGATCAGCGTGGGTGACAAGATGGCCGGTCGCCACGGCAACAAGGGGGTTATCTCGAAGGTGCTGCCGATCGAAGACATGCCGCACTTGCCCGATGGTACGCCACTGCAAATCCTGCTCAACCCGCTGGGCGTGCCTAGCCGTATGAACGTAGGTCAGATTCTGGAAACGCACCTCGGTTGGGCTGGTGCCAAGCTCGGCTTCCAGGCGATCACGCCTGTGTTCGATGGTGCCACCGAGACGGGCATCAACGACTGCTTGGAAGAAGCCGGTCTGCCTCGTCACGGCAAGATCAAGCTGATCGATGGCCGCACTGGTTTGAAGATGGAGCAAGAGACAACGGTCGGCTACATCTACATGCTCAAACTGCACCACCTGGTCGACGACAAGGTTCACGCGCGCAGCACTGGTCCTTACTCGCTTATTACCCAGCAACCGCTCGGTGGCAAGGCTCGCTTCGGTGGCCAGCGCTTCGGTGAGATGGAAGTGTGGGCGCTGGAAGCATATGGTGCCGCTTACATCCTGCAGGAGCTGCTAACAGTCAAGAGCGACGACGTCGAAGGTCGTACCAAGATTTATGAATCGATGGTCAAAGGCGAGAACACACTCGAAGCCGGCACGCCAGCCAGCTTCGACGTGCTCACCAACGAAATCCGTGGTCTAGCTCTGAACATGCGCTTGGAAAAGCGCCGCATCTAATTAAGTAGGCAGTCGGCAGTAAGCAGTCGGCAGTAACCACCACCGAGCTTGCTCGGTGGTTAAATGACTGACAAGCTAGAACAAGCTAACCAATCATGAACCCACTGGCACACATAGGTCAGTGGTGAAACCCACCACCAAGCTTGCTCGGTGGTTTAGTGACTGACAGTTATGACACAAACAAACAAAGCACCTGCTGTGACCGGCATCGAAAAGAGCTGAACACCGCGGAAAACAACCTACAAATCAGGCTAAGCCAGTTTTCTGCAGACGGTATTAAACTGCCGACTGCTTACTGCCGACTGCCTACTGAATACTCCCGAACCAGGAGCAAGGCTTAATGTCAACAGCTGAAATTACTTACGATCGCGTCAATGACTTCACTTCGGTAAAGATCTCGCTGGCTCGGCCACAAGATATCCGTAGTTGGTCGTTCGGCGAAGTTAAGAAGCCGGAGACGATCAACTATCGTACTTACCGTCCAGAAAAGGACGGCTTGTTCTGCGAACGTATTTTTGGACCTGAGAAGGACTGGGAATGCGCGTGCGGCAAGTACCGCGGTATGAAGTACAAGGGCATGATCTGCGATCGCTGCGGTGTGAAAGTAACTCACAGCCGCGTGCGCCGCAAACGCATGGGCCATATCGAACTGGCAGCGCCAGTCGTACACATTTGGTTCTTCAAAGCCATGCCCAGCCGCTTGGGCGCTTTGTTGGATATGAAGACCTCCAGCTTGGAAAAGGTCATCTACTTTCAAGACTACGTCGTTATCGATCCCAAGCAAACCGAACTCAAGCCACTGCAATTGCTGACCGAAGGCGAGTATCGCGAAGCACGCACCAAGTGGGGCGATGGTTCGTTTGATGCCGACATGGGCGCCGAAGCCGTGCGCAAGCTGCTGCAAGCGCTCGACCTGGCCTCACTGGGTGAAGAACTGCGCAAGACGCTCTCGGAAACCAACAGCAAGCAAAAGAAGAAGGACCTTATCAATCGCTTGAAGCTGGTCGAAGCGATTCGCGACAGCGAGAATCGTCCCGAGTGGATGGTGCTGGATGTGATCCCAGTGATTCCGCCCGACCTGCGACCACTGGTGCTGCTCGATAGCGGCAACTTTGCCACGAGCGACTTGAACGACCTCTATCGTCGTATCATCAACCGCAACAACCGTCTGCGCAAGCTGGTCGACCTCAACGCGCCGGAGGTCATCATCCGCAACGAAAAGCGTATGTTGCAACAATCGGTCGACGCCCTGTTCGACAACAACCGCTGCAAGCGCCCCGTGCTGGGCAGCAGCAACCGACCGCTCAAGTCGCTCACCGACATGATCAAGGGTAAGCAAGGTCGTTTCCGCGAAAACCTGCTCGGCAAGCGCGTGGACTACTCGGCACGTAGCGTGATCGTGGTCGGTCCGCGTTTGAAGTTGCATCAATGCGGTCTGCCCAAGAAGATCGCCTTGGAACTCTATCAGCCGTTCATCATTCGTCGCTTGAAGGATCTCGGTCACGCCGACACGATCAAGTCGGCCAAGAAGATGCTCGAGCGCAAAGACGAAGAAGTTTGGGATATTCTCGAACAGGTGATTCGCAATCACCCAGTGCTGCTCAATCGTGCTCCGACGCTGCACCGCATGGGTATCCAAGCGTTCGAACCGAACCTGGTGGAAGGCAATGCGATTCACTTGCATCCACTGGTCTGCAAAGGCTTCAACGCTGACTTCGACGGTGACCAGATGGCCGTGCACTTGCCGCTGTCGCTGGAAGCTCAAGTCGAAGCTCACACGTTGATGATGAGCACGCACAACATCTTCGCACCTAGCAACGGCCGGCCGATTATGAGTCCTTCGCAGGACACGGTTATGGGTTGCTATTACATCACCATCGAAAAGCATGGGATGAAGGGCGAAGGCATGATCTTCTCCAGTATGGAAGAAGCCGACCTGGCCTTCCATCAAGGGATCATTCAACTGCATGCGCGCATCAAAGTGCGTTTGCCCAAGCATCGTCGCTTGAAGACCGAAGAAGGCAACGCCAAACAAGGCGCGATCATCGACACGACATATGGTCGCGTGCTGTTCAACATGATGTTGCCCAATGGCATGGACTTCTACAACATTCCGCTCAAGGGCTCCGACCTGGCCAGCGTGATCAGCGACTGTTATCAGAAGCTTGGTCGCAAAGCCACGATCAATCTGCTGGACGACATGAACCAGCTCGGTTTCCGCGAGTCGACCCGCAGCGGTCTTTCGTTCGGATCCGATGACTTGATCACGCCCGATTCGAAGCTGAAGCACTTGGCTGAAGCCGAGAAGAAAGTGATGAACTATCACAAGAACTATAGCCGTGGTTTGATCACGCAAGAAGAGCGTCACAACCAGGTGCTGGACTTGTGGACACATGCTCGCGAAAAGATCAGTAAGGACATGATGACGGCCATGGAACAAGATGAGCATCTTGGTGCATGGTACGTGAACCCCGTGTTCTTGATGGCTCACTCCGGTGCCCGCGGTGGTATCGAACAGATTCGCCAGTTGGCCGGTATGCGTGGTTTGATGGCCAAGCCAACCGGTGAAATCATCGAGACGCCCATTAAGGCGAACTTCCGCGAAGGTTTGACGGTACTCGAATACTTCTCCAGTACGCACGGTGCTCGTAAGGGTCTAGCCGATACGGCTCTCAAGACTGCTGACTCGGGTTACCTGACACGTAAGCTGGCCGACGTGGCTCAAAACGTTGTGGTCACGATGGAAGACTGCGGTACGACCCAGGGTATCACCAAGGGCGTTGTGTATCGTGGTGAGAAGGTCGAAGTTCGATTGGCCGATGCGATCAATGGTCGCGTGGCTTTGAAGAACATCGTCAATCCAGTGACCGACGAGATCATCGTCAAAGAAAACCAGATGATCACTTTGGACATAGCTCGCAAGGTCGAAGAGATGGGGCTGGAACGCATTCAAGTGCGCAGCCCAATGACATGCGATGCGTCCCTGGGTGTATGCCGTTCGTGTTACGGCATGGACATGTCGACCGGTTCGCTGGTCGAAGAGGGCATGGCTGTCGGCATCATCGGTGCTCAGTCCATCGGTGAACCTGGTACTCAGCTCACCATGCGTACGTTCCACATCGGTGGTGCTGTGAACCGCGCGGTGGAAGAGAGCGACATCAAGGTCAAGAAGGGCGGTATCGTCAAGTTCGCTCGACTGCGCGTCGTGAAGAACGACGAAGGCAAAGAGATCGTGCTCACGCGGAACGGCGAAATCTCGATTCTCGATCCGAAGGGTCGTGAACTCGAGAAGTACGAGATCCCGACCGGTGCCAAGCTGAACGTGCAAGAGAATCAGGAAGTGGTCAAGGGATCCGTTCTCTGCGAATGGAACCCGCACAAGATTCCGATCCTTTGCGAAGTCAGCGGTAAGGTGCGTTACGACGACGTGGTCGAAGGCGACACGATGCGTATGGAACGCGACCCGTCCGGTGGTGCTCGTCCGGTGATCATGGATCACAAAGGTGAACGCCATCCGCAGATCGTTATCGAAGACAGCGACGGCAAGGCACTGGATGTGTACTACCTGCCAGAGCGTGCGGTGATCACCGTGACCGAAGGACAGATGATTAGCGCTGGTGCGGAACTGGCTGAAATGCCTCGTGAAGCGTCCGGTATTAGCGACATCACCGGTGGTCTGCCACGTATTACGGAAATCTTCGAAGCTCGCAAGCCGAAGGATCCGGCCGTGATCGCCGAAATCGACGGTACGGTTGAGATTCAGCAGACCAAGCGTCGCGGTAAGCGTACGATTATCATTCGCAGCGACAGTGGCACTGAGAAAGAGCATCTCGTACCGCACGGCAAGCGATTCTTGGTTCACACTGGCGACATCGTCAAGGCTGGTCAAGCTCTGGTGATTGGTCCATTGGTGCCACACGATATTCTCCGCGTCAGCGGTGAAGAAGCTGTGCAGCAATACTTGTTGCATGAGATCCAGCAGGTGTATCGCAGCCAGCGCGTGGACATCAACGACAAGCACGTGGAGATCATCATTGCTCGCATGTTGCGCAAGGTGAAGATCGAATCGCCTGGCGATACGAACTTGTTGCCTGGTCTGGTGATGGATAAGTTCGAGTTCCGTCGTGTGAACACCGAGCTAGCCAAGTGCGTGAAGATTGCTGAGACCGGCGACAGCGAATATGCCATTGGTACTTTGGTACCGAAGGATACGTTTGAAACATCGAACGCGCAGATCGAAGGTCTGGGTGGCAAGCCGGCCAAAGGCAAGAAGCCCAAGCCAGCGACGGCCAGTACGCAGTTGCTCGGTATTACGAAGGCCTCGGTACAAAGTAGCAGCTTCATCTCGGCTGCCAGCTTCCAGGAAACCACCAAGGTACTCACCGAAGCGGCGTTGGCCGGCAAGGTGGACCGCTTGGTTGGTTTGAAGGAGAACGTGATTCTCGGTCACTTGATTCCAGCCGGTACTGGCTTCCGCACCTTCCAAGACTCGGAAGTCTCGTATCGCCGCGAAGCCCTCGAGGACCTGGTCACGCGTGGCGAAGCTGCGATGGAAGACAGTTACCCACTGCTCCAAGCCCCGGCCCCGAGCGAAGAAGCCGCCCCTGGCGACAGCGACTCGTCAGCCTCTTAATGGCTGCGAAGCGCCTAACAACTTAGCCCAACCACCAAGGGACAGAATTCATTCTGTCCCGTGTTTTTTCTGACAAGAGCACTCATAACGCAACGCAGGGCCGTTTTGTTTAACCCGCTGGCGCAGCCAAGGCAGAACCCGCTAACCAGCCGCGTGTTCACCCAACTCTTTCGTCTTTCATTTACGTCCGATCTGACAGAAAGATTATGAGACAAAAAGGCTTGTGGCGGCATCGCACCTTCGAACTCTGCTCGATGGCTCACTGATTGGTTGGCTAGATCGACTAGCTCACCAGTCAAAGTACACGGGAAGCCAAGGTCTTTCTCACAGACCGAGCGATCGCGGATCTTCGAGAGATCAAAGCTAAAACACGATCAAAAAGTGGGCCAATGTTCAATCAGTTAAGTACATGGAAGCGTTCGATCGCTTCCGGGTCTCGTGCAAGTTTAACCGGGCGTTCTTTACCGATCCCGGTTATCGGTACGGCCTCGAGTCGCATGTTGTGGTATGCACGAAGTGGAATGACGATGTGCTGTTGTTGACCATCGTTCACGGTAGCCATGAGCCACTGTATAATTCTATATCAATCACTGCCTAACCTTCGGAAGGCAACGGCAGCAGATATACTGTTGCTCTATCAAAAACTGACGACCAAACTTGTCCAAGTCGAGTCCAAAATCCCGTACTGTTGACGCGGAGTTGAACTTTGCCGATTCTGAAAGGAAGCCAAGTGAATCTAAAGCAGAACCAAATACATCATGGGGACTGCGTTGAGTTGCTGAAACAGCTTGACACTGAGAGTATTGACTTGGTCTTTGCGGATCCGCCGTTTAATATTGGATACGAGTACGACGTCTACGACGATCGTCGAGCGGCAAGTGACTTTATTGGTTGGTGCAAGGAATGGATACTTGGGGTTCATCGCGCTTTAAAGCCTAATGGCACTTTCTGGCTCGCAATCGGTGACGAATTCGCTGCTGAACTAAAAATCGAAGCCCAGAACGCGGGTTTCAGTTGCCGCAGTTGGGTGATCTGGTACTACACCTTCGGCGTTAACTGTGTGAATGGCTTTAGTCGCTCCCATACACATCTTTTTCACTTCGTCAAAGACCCCAATCGATTCACATTTAATCGTCCGAACCCGCAAATTCGTGTTAAATCAGCGCGTCAGATTGTGTACGCGGACAATCGAGCAAACCCTAACGGTAGATTACCAGACAACACGTGGATAACGCGCCCACAAGACGCGCCAGAATCGTTTAGTCCGCAGCACGACACGTGGTACTTTGCGCGGGTAGCAGGAACATTCAAGGAACGTGAGGGCTTTCATGGCTGCCAGATGCCAGAACAACTCTTGGCGCGAATTATCCTTGCCTCAAGTCGGCCTCAAGACATTGTCCTCGATCCGTTTGGAGGGAGCGGGACAACACTTTGCGTCGCCAAAAAACTCGGCCGGCGTTGGATGGGATTTGAGCTTTCTGAAGACTATGTAGGTTATATCCGTCAGCGACTAGATAAGACGGCTTTAGGTGATCCAATTGACGGCCCCGAAGATCCAATTGAAAGTGCTCCAAGCACAGCTCACGGCAAACAAAAGAAAAAGGAGTTTGATGTCGAGACGGAACGGATCGTTATCGAATCTTACAAACGCTTGTGCTTCCCAGCTGACTACTTGCTTTGCAACAAAGAACTAAATCGGGAATTCGTATCGACTTGTCTCAAAAAAGGGATTGGCGGGAACGCCTTTCTTTGGAATCGCTATCTACTAACCCTACGAAAAGCTGGAAAGCTCCCCAGGGCGACGAAGCTCCCGCCTCAGTTCTCCCCAGATAAGCTAAGCGAATTTGGTTTCGCAAGCGAAGTCGCTTGGCGATTACTGGCTATTGACTATCAAAAAACACTCGACGATATACTTTGCTCTCCTGAGTTTGCCGAAGAGTTCGATAGGCTCGCTAATGAATTTGGGCCGAAGGACGTTGAAGTGTGCTCTTTGGATTATCGACGTGCAGCGCTCTCAATCCGCAAACGATCACATGTCGCCAGAGACTCGGCGGCATCAAAATTTAGCGAATGGATGTCGCGAAAGAGACGATTGCCTGCTGTAAGTCTTGGGGGAAGCGATTTGGAGCGACTCGAGCAACCCGGAGTTTTCTTGCTCTGCGCTGAAGATGCTGGATTCTATGCTGCAGAAAGCGGCAATATGCGGCTTCAAATAGAGAGGGTCTTAGAGAACGAAAAATGGGCAAGTCTTGAGCCAACTTCTGTCAAATACGTTCCGCTCAGTGAGAGCCTTAGCAACCAGTATGCCCTAAAGTCGGCGCTGGCGATAAGAGAGCATCCCATGTTGAATTGTCGGCTTCTCATGCAAGATTCGGAGCTCGTCAGGAAATCAACATGACCGATAGCAATGCGAAACGTTGCCTTGCAATTTGTCCGCTCTTTGAAGCGGAACTTTTGCTTCAGCTAATGCTGTCAAATTGGGATCATCCACTTGTTTCTGATGAAGCGTTCAAACAAGGATTATTGGAGTCTGCCACAGAGCTACTTCTCACCGCAGCCGAGGACGACTGTGAAGAAGTATTTATTGAAGGACTCAAGCCAAGCGAAATGAATTTCGTAGCTGCGGTGTGGTATGTGGAATGGTGTGGCGCTCAAGACGATTCTCATGAGCGCGAGTTACGAAGCGCTTGGCTCAAGAAGGTCCGCCACTCGCTACCGTCTTGTTTTTGTTCTCCTGATATGCTGGGAACATGATGAACATAAGACCAAGGAATGTGTTGGTAACATTTGACGACCTCCCATTACAGGAAGCCGTTAAGCTACTCTTCGATGACCCCGCCTTTGTACGCTCTGAGTCCTTGTTGATTACGGACGTCGGACGTGAATGGGTGCTGCAAAAAGTAATTGCAAGTTTGCCAAAAGAGCTCATTGGACATTACCGCTTCGAGCACATTCTGCTGAGCGTCAATCAGTTTCGGAAACTGAGCAAAGATCACGTTCACAAACGCCTTATCGTTTTGACGCATGCGCGAAACATGAAGTCACCACATTGCTTTTACCAAGGTAAAGTTTCAACATTATGCTCGAGCGAAGTTGATCTGGACCGCGTAAAGCCGGGAAAACGCGGTGGTGAATACACGGTTGACAATACGGTGCTCAGTTGTTCAAGGCATAACCGTCAGAGAGGATGTACAGAAGTCGTTCGATACTGGAGTCAGTAGGCAACTATTTCTTCATTGAAAAATGCTCTACGCGTTGCGGAATCTCCCACAATGAACTCTGATTTTTTTCGCCTAGCCAGTCTACAAGGTGTTGGTCGTATTCCGACAGCGTTCGCTTAATTGACTTTCGCCAGTGATTTCCCTCATCACCCAGGCAATATGATGCACTTATTAACGCTCGTCTTGACCATGGGTGGGAGATTAGGTTCTGCTGATTTCGTAGGTTTGATAGCCATGAATTTGCTTTTCTCTTTCCCATCGCCAGAATGATTTCTCTTTCGACAATTGGAGAAATTCTCTTATCGAACAGACGTTGTAGCAGGGTTTCTGCTGAGCGGTCGGGCGAAATCCCCAGCAACTGAATCGCAAACGCCAAAGTACCAGACGCATTGATGAGCGGTTGACGTGTTTCGACTAAGTCCTTCACGGATGCATGAAACTGCAAAGCAGAAGCATCGGCTATTCGACGTTGGATGATTTGGAACGTTCGTGCGATCGTTGTAAAAATAGGCGCAAGTTTTTTCAAGTTGATTGCGATCCGACTGACAGCTTCCGAACAACTTTCGTCATCCATAAAAGCGAGCGATTTGACTAACTGACGAAGCGTATAAATGTCTATCGGTTGTCGATCGATTTCACGGAAGAGCAGTGAATTAACATCGTGCTGCTTTACTGCAAGTTTCAGCGATTCGTAATCCTCTTCAGCGGTCTCTGAATACGGATCAAACCTCAAGTGAACCGAGAAAAATTTTCTCTTCTCTTGCTGGTCAGGTGGTAGATCAGACGTTTCGCCAGCAAACACTGACTGTGCAACGTACAGTTCACTTGGGTAAATCCGAATCTTGCTCCGGTTTAAAGAAAGTCCTTCATTGTCTAGTAGTATGCGACTCATATCGAGGATCGCAGAACGAATCTCGTCTTCCGAATTTCCAAGAATAATGTAGTCGTCAACAAACCGAAGAAAACGTATTCCTCGATTTGCGATAAGTTGATCGGACCGAACGAGAAGCGCCTCCGCTAGGATCCGGGAAGGCCGGACCACCAACCGGCAGCCCGAACGAATTACCCGTGTTCAACTTTCTGAGTATCGAATCGATCAACTTTACTAAATTTCCATCGCATCGAAAGTCTGTTTTCAAAACGTTCTCCAAACGATGATGGTAGACCCTCGAGTAGAAATCAGATATATCGACGACGCCGACAAACGCGTATCCCTTTGATAACTCAAGCCCTTTTAAATGAAAGTCCTCCAGCCGCTCTTCGAGAACAGCCCACCTTTGCTGAAGTCGGCGGCGAATCGATATGAAAACACTTGTTCAGCGGGCAGCCTTTGAGGTCTCGATTGCAGGTGCAAGCTCGATGGTAGCTGCTAAAAACAATGCGTTCCAAAGAGGCTCAAACTGAGTCGCCGCACGAAATCCGAAATGGCTCACGTTGACCAATTCGGTCGAGGCGAAAAGGGGCAAATCCCGTAGTGCGCAATCCAAATCCCCGCACATTTTGGTCAGTAATCGCAATACTACGTCGGTTGGTCACCAAACCAGTATTTTTCTAACGGAAATGGAAAAACGTCTGTGTCACCGAACGCAGAAATGTTCTTTATCGCGAGGCGAAGGTTATCTTGTGTAATTACCATTTGTTGCCGTACGGCTTGAGAGTATTCGCTTTGCTAGTACTACAACCTAGCTGTTCGAAACGAGCGCGACGGAATAGGGACGCTCGATTGCTGATTGTACATGATTTTGCAGTGCGAGCTGGAAGAAGCTCACCCCGGCGGCACGATCCGAGCGGTTTGTTTGGTTTCATATATCGCGGTCGCTTCTTGCTGGCCTACGACAACTCAACTTGATCAGCATGAGAATTGGGTCAGGTCTGGGTCAGTTCTGGGTCAGTTCTCCTTATTTGGCAAGACTCGCTAGCATCGCGGAGCCGCACAAAGTCTTATTGGCTCGAAGGCCGTTGAAATCGAGTTATCTTTCGGTCGATGCGGTGCTTTCCTTGCTCGAAGCATCAATGGATGAGACCTGCCCCCAATTACCTCAGGACTCGGAAGTCTCGTATCGCCGCGAGCCCTCGAGGACCTGGTCACGCGTGGCGAAGCTGCGATGGAAGACAGTTACCCACTGCTCCAAGCCCCGGCCCCGAGCGAGAAGCCGCCCTGGCGACAGCGACTCGTCAGCCTCTTAATGGCTGCGAAGCGCCTAACAACTTAGCCCAACCATCAAGGGACAGAATTCATTCTGTCCTTGTTTTTTATTGATCAGAGTTTGTTGGTTGGCCGGCACAGGGCTGTTTTGTGGCGGGCCGGCACAGGGCTGTTTTGTTGGCGGGCCGGCACAGGGCTGTTTTGTTGGCGGGCCGACGCAGGGCTGTTTTGTTTAGCCCGTGGCCGAAGGCTAGGCAGCCGGAGGAGCCTATTTCAAAATACCGATGGACTTCAATACACCAATACACCCGCTTGCCTAAAGCATGTGACGAACGTTGATGCTTGCCCAATTCCACCGTCGGGGCGACGGTGGCTACATCGATTAGCTGAAGGCATAACTGGTTAGCGGGTTCACCTAGCCTTCGGCCACGGGCTAAACAAAACAGCCCTCCGTATTGCGTACGATGTTCTAGAAACGGATGACAAATTCAAAATGCACGCAGCCCTACTATACGCGAACACGAGTGGCGATTGCGTCGAGATTAGTCCCTCACGATTTGACGGCGAACATCTTCATTGTGTTGTTAGTGCTCGCCTTCGAATTTGGGAGAGCTCACCGGCTGAAATTGGACTACGATCAAAGCCGATACGTTGCGTCTGTCGCTGTCCTCGCTGTTTGAGCTTCGTGATAAGCTCAACGAGTGGCTGGATACGCCATCTGTCGGGTTGGCCGCATTCACTGGTCACTTTCGCTTAGCCACGCCACCCTTGAGCACATTTGATTTACGTTTCGAGCCACGTGCTGATACAATCGCCTCAGCGGACCAACCGGTTGTAACCGTGGATCTTTCTTTCGGGACAACTCGTATTGGATTTCGATTCGTAACGGACCAATCCTGTCTCAGCTTGTTTGCTGGGGCCATATCCAATTGGAAGACAGAACAATGACGTCCACCTTTAAGGTTCGTTGGTGGCCGAAGCAGGGCTGTTTTGTTGGTCCGGCGCAGGGCTGTTTTGTTGGCGGGCCGCAGGGCTGTTTTGTTTAGCCCGTGGCCGAAGGCTAGGCAGCCGGAGGAGCCTATTTCAAAATACCGATGGACTTCAATACACCAATACACCAATACACCCATTTGCCTAAAGCATGTGACGATCGAACGTTGATGCTTGCCCAGTTCCACCGTCTGGCGACGGTGGCTACATCGATTAGCTGAAGGCATAACTGGTTAGCGGGTTCACCTAGCCTTCGGCCACGGGCTAAACAAAACAGCCCTAGCCGGACAGAGTTATTAGAGACGAAAATTTTATGTCCTCAATTTTTTGTCAGAGTTTTGACCCGGACATCAACTCATGGACGAGCTTCAACGCCTAATCCACGACCTACGATCTCCAGAGGCCGCCACACGGGAAGCTGCGGCACGTGCTCTCCATGATTTTGGCGCGGCGGCCAAACCCGCAGTGCAATCGTTGTTCGACGCCATCCTTCTGGAGCCTGGCGCCTGCCCTTGGGTCGGCACCGCGCTCATGCAACTGGGGGCCATTGGCGCCCGATATGAAGTCGCTGCTTTAGCACTGCGAAACAATAACTCACATGTTCGGTTCTGGGCTGCCCGCACCGCCGTTAACCTTGGCCCAACTGCCGAACCACTGATTCCAGATTTGATCGCACTACTTTGTGACCCACATAGCCCGGTTACAGATTCCGTCGTTTGGGCTCTCGGAGCAATTGGACGCAATGCAATTACGCCGCTCATCGCGGCAGTGCGCAGTAACGATCCTGAACTACGAGCCCGCGCGGTGTTAGCCCTCGGACGATACCCTGAGCATGCCGGAGAGAAACTTCCAACCATCATTGAGTCTTTGGACGATCCCATTGCCAACGTCCGCAATCATGCCGCCCGCGCCATATGCTGCCTTGGCCAATCCGCAGATCCTGATCGGAACATTTTCGACGCCGACACATCTGCTATGCTCATCACTGCCTTCGACCGAATCGAAAGCGATCGGTTGATTGATGTTGATACCTACTGGCTGGGACGCATTCGTGGATGGCTACGCCGGAACGAATGAAGCGGGGGCCGGTAAGAATCGGGAATTGATCCCTAACGTTCCCGCTGGTTAGCAATTACTTTACGCATCAAGTAAAGTAAAGCCCTGATCGGGCGACATCGTCAGTACCGCCGATCTGACCAAAATTGAGTGACAGAAAATTTTCTGTCACGCATTTTTGTCTGGGTTCGATGATCGATGTTTGACAATCGTCTCTTGCAGTGGAACAATTTTTCGCATAGGTATGGGTTACACTCAAGCGGAAATCGACAGCGGTCGTGCTCCATGACATTTCTTACGAAGTTACGTAGCGCCGAAAGACTTCTTCGTTTCTTCCGTGTTTTCCCGATGGCTGTTTGGCTTGGCGTTTTGGGGCAGCATCATGCTGACCACCGTTACGGGATGTGGCTCAGACGATCCGAGGCGGTCGGTCGCAGAGCGATGGGCACGGAGCCAGCATGATCAACTCGGCTTTCGTTTGGTGGAAGGTCGGCCTGTGTTTAGGACCAACAATCCTGAGCCGCTGGCGCCTGATTGGAATGAGCCGGTCAATGCGGATGCTGGCAGTTTCAAAGCGTTGTTTGCCCCGCCTAAGAACTCGGTCGGCTTCCAGTATGCGTGCGATGCACATAAAGTCTTTATCGGTGTCGGCAAGCGAGTTTATGAACTAGAAGCAGCGGATCCTGCGACCATCAAGATACTCGATTCGTTCGGGTACTTTGCAGTCGATGGTACGCACGTCTACTACGCCGGCTTCAAGCTTGAGGACGTGGACGCTGGTAGTTCGAAGTTGTGGGCACACACTACGGCAAAGATCGAGCATCGGTATTCTTCGGCCCCATGCGGCTGGTTGGCGCGAACCCACCATCGTTCGTTGTCCTTAGCGAGCGAGACACCTCGCTTGTCAATTTGGACTTTAGTGGTGCGGGACCGTTTCGCAAGTTGGCTTTCCACGAGAAGAGGCAAGAAGTGACGTTTAGTGGCTGCTGGTCAAAAGATAATACCACCTGCTTCCATGGCCCCAACCAAATCAAACCAGCTGATGCCGCCACATTCCGCGTCCTCGATCCAAAAACCGCAGAAGACAGAAGCTGGCGCTATCGAGAAGAAGGCGTCAATGCCTTGAAGATATTCGAACGAAGTCGATCGTCGCCATAACGATACATAGGGGGCAGGTCTCATTTATTGAAGATTCGAGTTAGCAGAGCAGCGCACCGACAGAAAAACAACCGGGCTCTCGCATGTTGTAATATGTACGGAGTGGAATGACGATGTGTTGGTGTTGACCATCGTTCATGGTAGCCGAAGAATAAATGGGGTCAGGTCTAGACCTGCCCCAGACCTGACCCCATTTATTTCGCTGCCCAGTTCCACCGTCTGGCGACGGTGGCTACATCGATTAGCTGAAGGCATAACTGGTTAGCGGGTTCACCTAGCCTTCGGCCACGGGCTAAACAAAACAGCCCTAGCCTGGACAGAATTATGACCAACCCCTACGAAGTAACTAGCACTCTCTCAACGGTACCACGAGGTCCGTGGCGATTCACACTTGTATTCATTGCAGCAGTGGTTGGCTACTGCACGCTGTTTGTGGTGTTGGGATTAACAGCCTGGCTAACTCATGGACCGAACGCTGCGTTTGATAATCTTGGCAGAATTGTGCGAATCCATCGTGAAATGTCGCTCAACACAATTGCGGCACACATCCCGCACGTTGCATTGGCAATCTTTTGTGCAATCGCAACTACGAAGTGGATTGACTCGCATGCCTCACAATCACGCTGGTGGATGTTAGCTTGCTTGACAGTTATAGGCTACGCTATTTCTCTGCTCACCTTAGGGAATCTTATACCATGGACTTGGAACCAGAGAACTCGATAATGGGGTGCGTTCTGCATTCACTTTGTTGTTCCCAATTGCTGGATTTTTCGTTGCGAGTTTACGAGACCGACGAACCAAGCGGTGCACGCAAGTTGCCGATCAGCGGCGACTTTGAATCATGGTTTCTGCCCTCCACCGACCCCGGGTCGGTGGAGGCTACGATTGACAGCTACCGTCTGTTACCAGCGATGCGAACTGAGCCATTTTCAGCAGTTTTGAATGTTGCCACTTTGGCTGGTTGTATTCGAGTGTCTAGACCGGTGGCCCAGCTCGACGCTGTGTTTTTCAGCGGAGTTAGTGTTGGGACGAGTTATTGCCTGGCTGGCTAGGCTTCAACTGGTGAGTTTGCGTCGAGAGGGTGATTCAGCGGCGCTCATTTCGCTGCGTACGCACTCGAGGCCGGTTCGTGGGTTAGCTGTGTCGGGTAAACGTCAGGTAGCGATGTTAGTCACTGACTAACGAGGGTCGCGTAGAGCTGATGCGTTCAGAGCGAGATGCTGGTTGTAGAACAGGCCGCCCGTGGTCGACTGCCTGGCGGCTGATGGTAGATCTGCGCCAGGTGCGAGCTGGGATTGAGCTGTGACTGATTGTGTCCAGAGGTCGACGTTGATGCTTCAGTCAGAAGGATTAGCGAGGCCAGAGCGGGCGAGGGTTTATTCTTGTGTGCCGTCTTTAGTGCGATAGCTGTCTCCTTGAATGACGATCGCCTCCCCGTGATGCATCAGCCGGTCGATCATGGCGGTAGCCAGCGTATTATCGACGTCCGAAGATGTGGCCCCAGTCCTTGAATGCTCGATTGGTCGATACGACGATCGAGCCTGATTCATAGCGGGCTGCCACGACTTGAAACATCAGATCCGCACCGCGTTTATCGATCGGAAGATATCCCAGCTCATCGAGGAGGAGAAGTTGCGGACGAACATACTCTCGGAGTTTCTTCTCCAGAGTTCCATTAAGCTGTGCTGTAGTCAGCACGTTGATCATATCGATGGCTCGAGTAAACCGAACCGTGACTCCCTTTTCACAAGCCACGTAGCCCAGCGCGGTTAATAAGTGCGTCTTGCCTACACCGGTCGGTCCGATCAGAACCGCGCAGCCATACTGATCAATGAATTGACAGTCGAATAGACGTAGTACTTTTTGCTTGCTTATACGCTTAGGGAAGTCGAAGTCATATTCTGCCAGCGTTTTGCTTTAGGCAGATGCGCGTCGCGCACACGGCGAGCCAGCGCGCGACTAAGTCGCTCACTGACTTGGCCGTTCATTAGTTCCAGAAGTACGTCGAGTACCGATGTGTTTTTGCGAGAAGCTTCATCCAGCGTCTCTCGATAATGCTCGGCGATGTAAGTCAACTTTAGATCGGTCAGTAACTGATGCAGCTTATCATGTTTGGCTGTCGACATCGTCTTCCTCGATAAAGCGATCGTATTTGGCTGGATCTGGTGGATCGAGCTGGATCTCCGTTAGATCCGTACGCTGTGGTTTGATGGTGGTCGGTGAAGGCAATGACTGTTTACGTCGTTGTTGATACAGAATGGTTTCCACATAGGCTGCATCGAAAGTCTCATAGCTGTTGGCTACTGCGATGGCTGAGAGCACAGATTGGCTACCGTAGAGAGCGAGCAGATCAGCCAGCTTTCGTCAGGTGAACTGCGGGTTTCACCGGTCGTGTACATAGCCCGGTGTAGAATTTCTGGGCCACTTCGCCTAAGGCGATAAAGTTACGGTGAATGTCTCGCGAACGTTGGATCTTGCGCATGGCAATCGCCTCTGCCAGATGTTCTTTGACGATGATCGTTTCACGCTGCGAGTAGCAGCGCACATGTTCAGCCACTTGCTCGGCTTGATGACAGATCGCAACGTGCTGTTTGTTTGCCCGAATCACTACCGTCTTACCAGCCAGTTGTGGCGGTACGGCTGTAGCGATTGGTTTCGAAGATTACTTGCGCAGTTGATCGCACTGAGGTAAGGACGACTTCATCGGTGTCGAAACGTAGTTTTGGTAGTGACCGAAGCGCCTGCTTCTCTTGCACGAAGCGATCGATCGGACGTTCTTTGAGCCGATCATGAATGCGTCGGTTGGCAACATCATCTCGCCAACTGATGGCAAGATCGTTGTACGCTTGGAAGCTGGTGAGTTCATCATCGCGACCAGCTAGTGCATTGTGTTTGACATAGCGCACGCTGGCCTCAACTCTGCCTTTACTCTCTGGATCGCGTGCCTCACAAGCTACTGGCTCCATCAGATAATGACCACACAGAGCCGCGAACTCCGGATGCAGTACTGCACTGCGACCAGAACCACTCAGCACTGCCGCTTTGAGATTATCGAAGATAACTTTACGAGGACTGCCGCCGAAGAACTCAAGTGAATTGACCAGTGAGCGATAGAACTCGCTCTTGCGCTGCGAGAGCGTGAACTCGATATAGCACATGCGTGAGTAGCCCAAGACTGCCACGAATACCGAGACACGTCGAGTGCACTTGCCGATCTTGAGTTTGCCCGCATCCCCCCAGTCGATCTGCAGTGCTTCACCAGGACTGTAGTTGATATCCTGATAAACGCGAGAGCGAGTTGGCCGCACTTGTCGTAAGTAACCACGCAGTAATGACAGGCCACCTGAGTAACCAAGCTGTCCGTCAACCGATTGCGATATCTTCTCCATCACTCGAATGGCAGAAAGGTCTGGGTAACGAGCGTCGAGTATCGCTTCGATCTGCGATTTGAACGGATCAAGCTTGGATCTTGCAGGTCGAGGAGATCTCGTTGGTGGATCAACCAGCTGCAGCGCGCGCTTGACTAGATCGCGACTGCAGCCAAGCTTGCGCGCGATGGCTCGGCCCGAGAGATTTTCGATCTCATGCAACCGACGGATCTCTGCCCAGATGGCCGCTTTCATCGCTGCGATTGCTCCGGTTGCTGGTCGAATTGCAAGAGCATCTCAGTCAGCTGAGATCGAGCACTGCGCTCAGTGACTACATCAGGCAGTGAAAGGACTTGAACCAGCGGATTGCGATAAGCGATTAAGTCCAGCATAAGTAGTTCACCACGAGCTTTGACGATCGACGGCTCGCTAGTACGCAGCTTGAGCGCCAGCGACGTGTCGCTGTAGTAGGACAGTCCGTGCTTATCACCCACGGCTGCCAGGAATAGGTACAGAAAGACCGCGTCGCCAGAGAGCCCAGTGGCATACTGACGTAAGAATCTTCGATCGAGCCACGACCAATCACTCTTGGGCAGGCGGCGGACGCGAGAGGGAACCAGAATTTCTTTGCTGATCATCGACTTGTCTCCCGGAAAAGGTTTCAGAAGATAAGCCGATCATGTCTGTGGACCTATAGTCGCAGACGCGTTTCGAGTCACCCGCGCTATCGAGGACTGCTTCGTCAAGCGGAGGCGCAGACTTGCGATCGTGTTGGCTGTGGTGAAGTGAATCTCGCCCGATGGCGCAGCCGAGACCTTGCTTAAACTGTTGTCGCATAAAGTGCTTGCGGCAACGATCTCGTACGCGATCCACTGCGCGTCGACATTCGTTGCTGCAGTATCGCGCTGCTCGACTACGTGATGGCCGAACCGGATCGTAGCAACCAGGTCGATCGCAAAAATCTTTCGGATGAGGCTTGCAGCGTGACCACGCGCGCTGTGGTGGCTTTAATTCGCCAATGGCTGGTCGCACGGGAACGGTGGCTTGATCACGGCGCTGCCGCTTGGCCTGTCGGCGCTCTCGCTCACGCCGCTTGTGACGCTCACGCCCCTGCTCGGTCTGTCGCACACGGCGCTGACGTTTGGCAGCCTGCCAACGCTCAAACCAGCCGCTGACACTCTGGCTGGCCGCAGAACCGCTGGTTCCATCGACGCGGAGTGTAATGATTCTCGCAACCTCGGCGCAAACATTTACACTGACCAGACTCTCGATTTTTAGAGGCTGTCAGCGATAATGATCTAGAATCTGAAGAGCTATCTTCTCGTAAATTCCCCACGGGAGGTAAGTCCCAACGGGAAGCCCGAGGAAGTCACTGCGAATGACCCCTCGGGCACTTTCTTTCTCAGCCCACTCTGGGCCGTACCACTACTTAAAAGTAGTTGAAGAAGACCAAGAAGGAAGAATTACCAAATATATTTGGCTTTGGCCAAGTACCACGAAAAGTAAGAACTAAACAAGGACAGACTGGTACAATCGAGATTGCTGATTTTGGCTAAGTAGGAATTGCTGGTAACACCGTCGATTTGACCACACGAGTCCTCTTTGGGCTTTGACCGCAGCGAAATGTTTTCCGCTTGTTGGTGCAAATAAAGCAAGCTGCTCGATGTACTCCATCGCGGCAATGCCCGCATGACCATCTTCCATAAAGATGGCGATTACGAAGCGCTTGAAAAGATACTTGAAGAAGCGGTCAAGCGATTCGGCTCTCAACTGTTGGCTTGGCGCCTGATGCCTAACCACTGGCATTTAGTCGTTAAGCCGAACGAGGATGGCGAGCTATCGCGATTTGTCGGCTGGTTTACTTTGACGCACACCCAGCGCTGGCACGCACACTATCAAAACACAGATTGAACCACAGAGACACGGAGGGCACAGAGGAAACTACCGCAGTTGTCGACCGTTGCTTTCGCGGCCTCTAAAGGCCATAAATCAAATGATACACTCCAAGATACATCGCGAGTAGCACGCATGGAGTAGCGAATACAAGAAGTGCCGTTCCGGAGCCGGTATACAATCGATACCGGACGGCACTCACAGCACCAACAACCGTGAGCATCACAAACGCAATGCAATGTCCGACGTACAGTAAGAACGCGCGTCCAATGTTGCGACTAATCTCCGAGATTGATGTTGCGACCTGAGGATCGGCATTGTGGTCGATTATCGAAACGACTAGGGAAAGAACAGTAGCATAGGCAACTACCGTTGAAGCGAGTGCAAGCCAGTGAAGCGTAGCTTTCTGCCTGTCTCGCCTACGGACAAGATCAAGAATCGTGAAGCCCAAAATCAAGAGTGCACCCGAAGCCATTGCATTTGTCGAAGACAGCACAACGCGTTCGACGACGAAAAACACAGCGAAAGCCGTCATCCACATCATGGCTCGACGCAAGCCGGAGTCGATGGTTGAAGTATTACGTGTCACGGGGGCGTGTTTCGAGTCCTCCAGTCCGACGAACGATGGGTTTCAGCGAGCCCGAGCAGTTGACTTCACGCAAGTCAAATTGGATGGATCGAGGCTTCGTTTGGAACCCTTTGTTCCCCGGTTACTCACATGTGATTTTGATTCCCGATACGACGCCAGTTTCCAGGATGACGTCGTGCGTGGGGACGCGATCAAACCAGTCCCTCACGTACAGTTCTTGTAGGTTCGGGAATTTTGTGACCGCATCAAACATGTCGCGTGTCATTGTAGCATTGGGGACTCGAATAGTGCGAACCCATTTGCAGGCATGTAGGTCAACGACGTCAGCGGGGGCGCGGTCCGATAGGTCATTGAACTGAAGGTCAATTTCGGTAATGTGCTGAAAGTCGCGAGCAGTATCGGCAGGAAGCCAATCCGTCAGCCATTGGGGCAGCGAAGATTCGCTTTCGTAGCCGTATATATCGAGAACTTGTTTTTCAATCACGTCCTTTTCCCGCGCGGCAGACAACCGGTGATAGTCGTGAAATGACTTCCCTGAGGTGAGGACAACTCCCGAAATGCCAAGCATTACGAGCAATGTTCGGATTGTAAATCGTCTACTGAACATGGTAGGGGAACGACGGGGTTCAGCGAGCCCGAGCAAATGACTCAAACGCAAGTCACAACGGCCCATCGAGGGCTTCGTCTGCAACCCATTGTTCTGCTATTCTTCTCGTTTTATTGACGGATCAAAATAGTCTATCAATAAAGTTAGTCGTTTGCGTTCGGATTTGGAGACAAGTCCGTCAAGGACAACTGGCTTCCCTACTTCTAAATTTGCGCTCGAATCGAAGGTAAACGTTTTGCGAATCGGGTGCTTTTTCCCGTCAACGCCAGGAACAACATCACCAGTATCGGAAGATTTCTTGAAATGAATCTCTATAATGAATCTCTACGCGTAATTTTCCATCGTCCGATTCTCGTATCGTGCCGCGAATAGTGATCTTGTCGACGCCAATTTTGGTGCAACCGTAAAACGAATTGTTATTTCGTACAACAATTTCGATGCTTTCGGGGACTCTCGAGTCTGGTTCTTGGTCGCCGTTTGGAAGTTCGCGTAGACCAACAGTCTCCACCCGAAGCAGATAGTCGTTAGCAATTGCGCAAGTGCCAGAGAATAAAGTCAGCAAGATTGCAGCAAAGTAGCATTTAATCATCGCGAAATCCCTTTCGTTTGAATTGTAAGCAGAACGCTGGCGTTGACCATCGCCGCGTCGATTTATTGACCATTGGAAAAGCGGCAGCCAACGCGGCTATGGTCCAACGCTTTGTTCCCGATGTTTTATTGAACCCGGCAACAACGCTGGGAGTATAGCCGGTCTGTAGTCGAATCAGCAACAACGTCTCGCCTATCGTTAGTTCCATCGGGTTGCTTGAACCCGCAAACCAGCTTGGCATCACGCAGTTTCGTACTCGTCCTCAGCCCGACAGGGCGGTACTGATGCGATACCGAACCTTGTTTATCGAGTACGAGTACGAGTACCGCTGGGCTGAGTACGAGTACGAAAAAGAGCAAGCATTAGTTTATGCGTAAACTATTCGCGGCGTGTCAACCGCCGCATGTCCGTTCTGACATCGGGAACGGAAAAGATGACCGAGCGGTGGCAGCTTAGATTGCCATCAGGAAGTGGCCGACCCACCGCTTCGGTCAATCGGTTTGTTCCACGATTTTAATCGTTTTGTCGGGGCGGAACTGACAAATCAGCCGCCGACTCGGGTGGTAAATCTATGGCCAGCGAGTTTGAAAGAATAATCGAATTCTTGGCGTACTCATCGAGGTTGACTTCTATTCTCACACTCAACGTATCGTTCGGCTTGAACTCCGCTCGGCTCATTGCAAGATCCATCGCAAACTGAGGACCAAATTCATCAGAACCAAATGTTCGCATGTAGTAGGGCGTGCCATTTCGACGGACAAGCAGCCTATAACCGCGTAAGGATTCTTTTTCATATTGCTGCTTGGATGCCCAATCGATTGCGATTACCGGTCTACCGTCCGGCAATGGAGCACGCAATGAAATCATGAACTCGTCATCAGCGTACCGGTCCCGCATCGATTCGGCGAAGCTCTTCGGACGTTTGCTACACGCTGGAGTCGCGCAGCAAAGTAACATTAACAAAATGAGGATGGATCGAATAGCCATGCGAGATTCACCCGGACTGGCAACGATAGTGGAACGACCGGGTTCAGCGAGCCCGAGCAGTTGACTCTGGCGCAAGTCATAACGCATGATCGAGGGCTTCGTCTGCAACCCATTGTTCTGGCTAGTTCTACTGAAGGTGACCATTAGGATTACGGTACCATTCGTCTAGGATCTCATCAACGGTCCTGACCCATTTGCCGGGAGGTAGTACGAAGTACAAATAGCCATCTTTCGTTTTGGGGTTGGATGGCAGCGTCCATCCTTGACCGATTGCTGGATCGTCCGAACACACCATTTCGCCATTTGCAACGGTGAGCATTCGACGATTGCCCGTTGAATCGGAATCGATCGGCGTAGAAAGAACCACGCCTCCCTCGTGACTTTGCACTTCAGCTATCCAATCCTGAACAATAGGTCGATAGTGGAGGTCAAAATAATATCGTTTGCTTCTGGACGTAATGGCCAGCGCTAACGCCATTGCAGTAACGAGAGTCATTAGGTGTCGGCTTGTAAATCTTCGTGGCATCACATTAATGCACCGTCGCCAGAACGGCCGCGATCACCCGGTCGCGGCGAAAGATTCTCCATTGTCAAAACGCTTGGTTCCGCGACTTGGGTGCACATACTCTTCAGCGGAAGCGAGAGTTGCGAAAAGGCATCTCCTTCGTATCCTCGTCGGGATCGTCACCGAATGGGTCGGTGCGACAAGCTTGTTTGACGATTTTCTTTGAAGGAGATGCCATGCGTAAGTCTATTCAAATCCATGCTCCCGTGCGAGTGCTCAACGTTGGTTTCGATGTGGGTAAGGACAAGCTGAATTGGGAAACCAATGCCAATGATGAGTGGTTTAACGGCGAGCTGCTCAATACAACTGATACGATTCTTGAAGTCTTCCGTAAGCTGGCCAGTCTAGCGAAACGCTTCCAGTACGATGAAGTGCGCATTATTTGTGAATCAACGGGAGTTTACCATCGTTCGCTGCTGCAACTGGCTGGTCAGTTCGGCTTTCGAACCTCGCTGGTTTCTGGTGAGGCGGTTGCGAAGATGCGGTCGATCGAATCCAACGACCCCAACAAGAACGACGAAAAAGATCCCGGCACTATTCTGGCAGTCGCTAAAATCGGCAAGCTACTTGCGCATCGTTTGCTTGACGAACAGTACGCGGAACTCCGCGAGCATCACGCCGTTTACGTTGCCGCTGAAGAAGAACATGCTCGCTGCAAGACTGAACTGCATCATGCTCTGAAGGCAATCTTTCCGGACCTGAACTTGACCAAGCACGCGCTCTTTGGGCCTGGTGGCCTGCGGATGATGCATCTGTTCCATGGCAACCCAGTGTGGATCGTGAGCCAAGGTAGCTTTGAGAAGTTCGCCGCCAAGATGCGCGAGGATAAGACTCGAGCCCAATCCGCCACGCTACGCAAGATCTGGGAGGCAGCTGAGGCATCTTGCAAGCAGCAGGTTCCACCCATCGTTCGCATGGCTCAATCCACACGCATAAGCCACCTGGCTGCCGACTTAGGCAACTGGGCTCGGCGATTGGAGGCCATCGAGCAGAAGATGGTTGCTTGCTACCGCAGCCTCAAAGCGCAAGACACACGGATTCCCGAGCGAACGCTGGGGGTGATTACTGAGTTCATGGCATCGCGTATCTTGGCTGAGACTGGTCCGCTGAGCGACTTTCATTCGCACCGTCAGTTAATCAAGTATGCGGGACTGAATCTGTATGTCCGCAAGAGCGGCAAATGGCAAGGCAAGACGAAGATTAGTCGGCGAGGTCGAGCCAATCTGCGTCATGTGCTCAATATGTGGGCCTTGTCCTTGGTGAGCCCCGGACGAATCTACAGCGAGTACTATCGCCGCAAACGCGACAACGACAAGATGCCAGGCGACAAGGCGATGGTGTGCGTGATGCGCAAAGCTCTCAAGATGCTTTGGGGCTGGTCGCGTCAAGCTCAGCAGTTCGACCGCGAACGGATCAGCCGCAGCGCCACCAGACCCAAGCGGCAAGCTGCAAGTGATGCAACTAAGAAGGTTCTCAAGCCAAAGATAACCGCTGCATCATGAACTAAACGCGCAGAAGTGCCAGCAAAGGAGGCTTATCCAAGCAGGCATTGGAATGGGAGAGGTAATTAAAGCAATTAAGGCTGCTGAGATGATCGCCAAGCGATTGCCACGTCAATTGACGATTGGCCAGGTGCACACTCCAGTCACTCTTCAGCCGGTTTTTGAGTCGTACGCTCGGTAGTATGCCTGTTGCACTCCGGTGACAATCAATAAGGTAACGTTCGCGATCGCTCAACAGCTTAACTGACCACTCGCACCAGCCGAGTTACCAACATTCACTGACACCTGTGAACACAGGCCCTACAAGTTATCAACTCCCCCGGACCCCCTGGGTAGTCCGTACATCTTACGTACATCATGTACCTTAATATGATTCAGAATTTAATTCCTATTGGTGTTGACGAGCTCCGCTCTATAGTATCGCATGGTTCCCCGCTCGCAGTAATCATCGCAGTGACATCCACCAGTTTACAGCAAATGCAGAGGCCACTGAGGAAGCCACCATCGTGAGCACAACCGAATAGCGTTTGGATGTCGGTGCATTGCACGCCATGGCAACCGGACGCCAAAGCAGAACCGATAGTCCGCTAACCGCGAGCAATGCGGTTAATCCCATGACGCGGTAAAGCGTGGGAGGGTCGTGATGCACCGGAATACGCCAACCGAGCGTCGCACCAGTAGCGACAACGACGATCTCGCAAGCAATGTACCAGCACCAATGCACAAGTGCGAACCACCAACCAAGTTTGTGGCGTGCCAGCAGCAACAAACCTCCAATGAACGCGGAAATCCCGTAGACAGCATCTTTGGCAATAATCGCTGCGTAGAAATGCGAGTCCGGTTGGAATCCGGAAGACAATTGGATCACCCATGAGAAGAGCATGAAGCCGCCCCTTAAGAGCAACACAATCGCAAGAAGAGCTACGAGAGCAGACTGCACTCGCGTCAAACTGGAAGGCGTTCCATCGCTTGGAAGGGATGCTGGTTCATACGGATTGGCGGTCGCAGTGTCGGTCATAGGTGGAGATCGCCGATTTCAGTCGGGGAACGGCAGGGTTCAGCGGGCCCGAGCAGTTGACTCAACGCAAGTCAAAACGGCTGATCGAGGGCTTCGTCTGCAACCCTTTGTTCTGCGATCATCGGGGTGCGGCTTGTAACCCATCGAACTCATTGTAGTGAACCAGCGACTCGACGGGACGTCAGTCAAACTGAATTTCCAAGTTGTGCTCGACGCACAAATCGACAAATGCTTTCGCGACCACGTGATTTGAATATTCGGAACAATCCCATGGTTTCGTACCACGTTGCAATTGGTCGAAGTTTGGCCAGATGGCCTTGCCGAATATCACTTGCACTTGCTGGATGTCAAACCAGCCAGTTGGTTTTGGCAACCCGACGGCTTGGCGATTATCCGGCCGTTCGAGGGCTTGGTGTGCATCGTTTTGTTATTGCATATTCTAGCGTGCTATGACGGTCTATCTAGGGATAGGTCAGCGTGCTGAAGTTTACCTCTCGGCTCCCATGTACGAATTCGATGAGAATCGTCGTATGGTGGCCAATCTGGATCAAGCAACGGTATTGCCTGAACCAATCCTGTGTAGTATCCCCATGCCCCGCCTCGTCCATTCCTGCCAAAGAAAGTTAGGGATCCTCTTATTTCATGATTGACGCAATACTCATAGTAGTCGTCAATCAGTTCGTCGCCTGTGTATGTGGCAGTCCTAAATGAGCGTAACAATAAGTCCCATGGTCGAAAGGCTCGCGTTAACTCGTTCAGTTCGTGTTTGTCGTCTTCGGGTAGCCCACTCCACCATTCGATCAGTTGAGCGTACGAATTCGCCAACGTATCGTCACCGTTGTCAACCAATATGGTATCAATGAACTCGCTATCCAGTTGTTGCGCCTCTCTGCAATAACGTTGACGATGACCAAGTCCGAAGGGATTGGCCAACCATTGAAAATCGACGCTATTGAGGACTTTGGTCCATCGTTTTGTTCGTTGTTTTGGGTCTGTTTCATTTGCGCTAACCGCCGTTGCCAAAACGACTGTAGTTTCTGGTCGACCACAATGCGACCATCGACAATCTCCAACTCAGTTGGTCGCCACATTTGATTCTTGGTGTTCTTTCGAACTATCGTTGTAGGATAGGTGGCAACCAATTTCTGCCTCGACGAAGCTGTCTTGAAACTTGAGCGATGAAGCAGCGGACTGAGCGTCGTCGATAGGTCTATTATACCGGATAGTGGCGGTAACGAAAAACGTACTGGTCCAGCGTATATACCGAATTCCCAGGTTACTACACACGCTTGGAACTTCGAGAAGGTTGCAACGCGGCGAACTACTTGGTCACGTGTCAAGTTCTTTTGAATCGCGCAGATGGTTAACCGCATGTCACGCCATTTTTCCGATTGCCATAACGGACATGGCGCAGTGCCGTTACCGAACGGGATCATCTCAGCGCGCAGCTTGCCCCATCCCAGTCCGATCGCAAGCTGATCGAGCTTCTCAATCATCAACTTGGACGGACACGGCATGAATTTCATTTATGAGTCCGGTGTTTTGTTACACCAACGAACGCTGGCGTTGACCATCGCCGCGTCGATTTATTGACCATTGGAAAAGCGGCAGCCAACGCGGCTATGGTCCAACGCTTTGTTCCCGATGTTTTATTGAACCCGGCAACAACGCAGTGAGTATAGCCGGTCTGTAGTCGAATCAGCAACAACCTCTCGCCTATCGTTAGTTCCATCGGGTTGCTTGAACCCGCAAACCAGCTTGGCATCACGCAGTTTCGTACTCGTACTCAGCCCGACAGGGCGGTACTCGTACTCGATGCGATACCGAACCTTGTTTATCGAGTACGAGTACGAGTACCGCTGGGCTGAGTACGAGTACGAAAAAGAGCAAGCATTAGTTTACCTGTAAAGTATTTGCATGGCCGTGCACTGACATTGGGAACGCCCGCGATCACCGATGTCGCGGCCAAAAACTCACCATCAGGAAACGGCCGATCCGCGACTTCGGTGCATCGCATTGTTCGTCCTACATTACATGGATATCGAGGAACTCAAGAGTGATTTCACGGTCGAGACGTTGAATGTGAAATCTCGCGGTTAGGTCACTCGGTTGTCCGTTCAGCGGCACATTGTCGTAATGTACCATTCCAACGTACTTTGAAGGGTCAAGACCGTAAAGATTTTTCCGATCCACATCAATGCTCTTCTCAACGAACTCGTCAGCGTTCGGTTGATCCATGATCGAAGTCAGTTTGTATTTGCGACCGTCCGGATAGGGATCGGGCGAACCATAGTTTTCAATCCAGCATTCTAGCTCGGTTGAATTGATCGGGTCAGCAGAAGGGAACAGTGACAACGCGACATCGAATTTACCTTCCGCTATTAGCTCGGACCATTCGACGACGATGGCTCGAATATCTGCATCGGAAGCATCAATTGGCAACTTCTTGTGCATGGCATTGATTCTTGCTGCAAATTGGTGAGCGTTCGACGAAGTACATCTTGCCTGGGGTGCTAGATTTGATGGGTTTGTTTCGTTTCACCCAGGAGTCTAGCTATGGCAGGTGTAAGTCGTGAAGGTCGTGTGGAGAGGGCTCGGTATTGGCAAGGGCTAATTGAAGAGCATAGCCTATCGGGCTTGTCAGTAGTAGAGTTTTGTAAAGAACGCAAGATTGCGTCTACGTCTTTCTATCAGTGGCGTGCAAAGTTACAGCAAGAAGCTGAGCCTGCGTTTTCTAATGCTCCGGCGTTACTGCCAATAAAGCTGGTTGGTACTCCGGAGGAGCAGCCGAAGCCTGTGAGTCGGTCGTACATTCAAGTGCTCACGCCGTCAGGTGTATCGCTGACCATCAGCGGCCCGGCGGCTGAGGCTGATCTGGTTAGCGTGCTGCGAGCTATCGACACGGTCGAGGCCGCGCGATCATGCTAACTCTGTCCGCTCAGACTCAGATCTATATCGCGATGGGCGCGACCGATATGCGCAAAGGTTTTGACGGTCTGTGTGGCTTGGTGATCGATCAGTTGAAGAAGGATCCGCTTTGCGGTTCGCTCTATCTGTTTATCAACAAGCGGCGCGATCGTATGAAGGTCTTGTATTGGGATGGTGATGGACTGGCCATCTGGTATCGCAGGCTTGAGCAAGGCACCTTTCGCTTGCCCAAAGTCGACACGGAAACATCATGCATCGAGCTACGCAGTGAAGAGTTCACGATGCTGCTGCGTGGCATCGATCTATCGAGTGTGAAGCGACACAAACGCTTCTCACTTGCCAGTTGATCAGGTTGAAAAACAGCTGGACCATCATCAGCGCTCGTGTGAAGAGAAGAGCTTTTCACACGAGCGTTTTTCTTTGAAAAATTTCAACTATAGTGAGAACTTTTTCTCCTCTCAAACGTTATATAAGTATGGATGCAAAGGACCTGCAAATCGAACAACTCAAGGCGCAACTACAGCGCCAGACTGAAACGATTCAGTCGCTCTCTGCTGCCACTGAGCAGTTTAAAGAACAGCTCGAAGAGAAAGACAGCTTGATTGCTTCTCTGCAATCGCAAGTCAAGCGATTGATGCTGACCGTACGTGGCTCTCGACAAGAACGAATCAATCCCGATCAGCTTGTACTCTTCAGTGACGCTGAGATTCAGCAACTAGCTGATGAGCTTGAACAAGCAAAGACAAATCCAGATCAGGCAGATGATGAGCCCAATGGCGAAGCCATTGATGAATCCGCTAGCGATGGTGACCCATCGGGAGACGGTACCGCTGGTGATAGTGCGGATGGAAAAGGAAATGAGAATAAGAATAAGCCAACCAAGCCTAAGCATAAGGGGCGACGCCGACTACCAGCCAGCATGACGCGCGAAATCAAACGGCATGAACTAAGTGAAGAAGATCGCAAGTGTCCCTGCTGCAGCGATCTGAGAAAAGAGTTCGCCGTCGAAATCAGTGAACAACTTGAGTATGTTCCTCCGCATTGGAAAGTCATCGAACATCAGCGCGTCAAATACTGCTGCACGGCTTGTCAGGAAAACGTTGTCATAGCTTCCAAGCCACCGCAGCCTATCGAGAAGGGCTTGCCGGGCCCAGGTCTGTGTGCTTATTCGGTTCTATCAAAGTTCGGCGACCACTTGCCACTGTACCGAGAAGAAGATATCCACAGCCGCGCGGGCCATACGATTCGTCGCAGTACTATCTGTAATTGGCTGTTCGTGTTAGGCCTGCTAGTAGAGCCCCTCGTGTTGCGTATGAAGCATCTGATCCTAGATTCGCTGGTCATTCACACGGATGACACCAAGATCAAAATGATGCAGCTTGGTATATGTCAAGAAGCCAAGTTCTGGCCGTACCATGGCGACTGGTTACACAACTATGTAGTCTTCGACTTCACCATCGATCGCAAGCGATTTGGTCCGCAGCGGTTCTTGGAGAACTACGAAGGTTACTTACAGGCGGATGCTTATGCGGGATACGATTGTGTGTATGCGCCTGGGAAAGTGAAAGAGGTCGCGTGTTGGGTACACACGCGTAGGTATTGGCATGACGTGCGCGATCATGACAGTAAGCGGGCCAACATGGCGCTGGGTTACATCACACGGTTGTTCCAAATTGAGTCACAGCTAGAGAGCTCATACCCTGTTATCAATCCGCGCGGCGAACGCGACTTCGATGCGATCGCTACAGCGCGCCAGAAGTACTCGCGGCCAATACTTGATGAATTCAAGAGTTGGCTAGATAAAGAAATGATGACCGGCCGTATACTGCCGAAAAGCGAGATCAAGAAGGCCTTCACCTATACGCTCAACCAATGGAACGCACTCTGCCGATACATCGAAGAAGGCTATCTGACCATGGACAATAACTTGGCGGAAAGAATGGTGAAGTCGCCTGCGATCGGAAGGAGAAACTATCTTTTCGTTGGCAACGAGCGAGCTGGCCATAACGCTGCTAACTTCTACTCACTGGTAAACAGTGCCAAGGTGAACAGAGTTGAACCGATGGCTTGGTTGACAGACGTTTTCACTCAGCTACCCTACCACCGCCAAAGCTTGGCCTTCCAGCAAGCCGCAGCCGGTGAGACCGTCACCAGTTCCGAACTGGACTATCTACTTCCCGATCTCTGGCTCGAAAAGCATCCAGACCAAGTCTGGAAGATCGATGAAATCCGACGCGAAGAACGCGAGTCAAAAGAGAAGGCCAGAGAGCGCCGTCGCAAGCGACGAAAGTAAAAACTCACGGCCCCGTCAAGGTGCGGTTCGTCGAACGCTCACGCAAATTGGACGAACGACTGGGTTCAGCGAGCCCGAGCAAACGACTCAACGCAAGTCGCAGCGGCTTATCGAGGGCTTCGTCTGCAACCCTTTGTTATGTTGCGTTTGCTTCGATACGTCACACTCCGTCGCTGATCAGAATGCGTTTTTTTGTCGCCAACAGCGATCGTATTGTTTCGCAATCTGGGCAATCAGAGGGAAGATAAATCGCAATTGCCTCACACGGGATTGATTCTGGTTCCACAACCACTTCTTGCGTGATGCGGAAATCGTTGGGAAAGGGGATTTCGAGCCATTCGTTGCGCCATTGATTTGGCTCTCGAACAACAATGTGTGGCCACGCTGGAAAAGTCAGTGAGTCTATATCCGATCCGGGATAGAAGTCGCAAAGATCGAGACGGGCCGCACTGAAATCACAGTTTTTGATGGTACCAATATTCTTTGACGTGAGTTGACCAAATCGGCATCCTGAGTACTTGCCTAAAAACTTACAGTTGTCGAAATGAACATCCAATAGTTGCAGGTTTTTCAATTCTCGCCGAGGCTTGATGATGCTATTGCGAATCGTTGCATTGAAGATATGGACTGAACGCGCGCCACACAGTATCCGGATCTCACAGTCGTCAAGGACCGTTCCACCATAGATGAAGTCTACGTGTTTACCCGACCCGATTTCTATAATCTTGCCGGTGATCGTCTCACCATCGATCTTGTGACAAGTGTCGGGGATTAGTCGGTCACGTTTCGTATTCAAACTACGCTCTGCATTCGAGTGGCAACATAACGACAGCCGTAACCGGGCGGCCGCCAAAGAACTTTGATTTCAAAACCGGCGTCGTCGGCCGCTCCGGTTCACGGCCTGGTTATGCGGGATTTGCGATTGGTCATCAGGTCTGGTCCTTCGGGCTCAATTCTACCAGTTCGGACGATATTTCATCAACGAGTGTGGCCAAGCTGCGACCGACAGGTTGATCAATCAATTCCTTGATTGCGAGAGATGGATCAACACGGCCATTCGGAAAATGCGAAAAGCGACCAACAACATAATTGCCGAAGTATCGCCCATTTGGATTGTCTTCGACGAACCAGCATCCGTGAAATCGTTGAACCAATAGTTCGCCCAAGAAATACGCGAGGCGCGCGGCAAGCCAGATTCGATCACCTTGATCCGCATCGTGGTGTAGATTTTGGCGAGCAACCCATTCATCAATTGGATCAATAAAGAGTTCCGCTTCGTTGAGGACGCGATACGGATCGGGAAGTTCGAGCCGGTCACAGAAATCGACAAGCACGGGCATGCGTTCTTCGAGGTATTGATCGAATCCTGCACGTCGTCGGTCGAGTGTCGCTTGTTGATCCGGCGTCAATTCATGCATGTATGTGGTGCGACGGGTCTGCCGCATAACGACCGCCGTAACCGAGCGGCGACGAATGATTAGCCATTCCAAACCGCCCGACTTCGCCGCTTCGGTTCACGGCTTGGTTATCGGGCGTCCAATTGTTTGCGTGGTGTCAGAATACAACAAGTGAGCCATCATCGCAAATTCCGAGCGGCCACCACCCGAGTGAATAGTATCTCATACATTTGCACCAGAAACCGTTAGCGCCATGTGAGATCTCCCGTGCGGCACGCACGGCAGCATACTGCGCACTACCTTTTGCAGCGGGCATCATGTTTGACGCGCCAGCAACCAGTCGCCGATCGTCATCAGAGATTGATCGGAGTGAGACTAGAACTGACTTAGCGGCATCGAGTTCACTTCGACGGTCAATGCAGACAAGATCAGGAGTGACGGGATCGATTTGGTCTCGCATTGACGGTAACCAATCCCAGTTGGGTGCTTCGATTGCATCGTCATACGCTCGCTCGCCGTGTGATTTGTCGCCAAGTGCAGCGAACCACCTCGCTTCGCGTATCAGAGTTGCAAGCTCAGCATGCGTCATAGGTGATCCGAATAGGCGAGACTACAGCCCGATAACGACCAAAATCACCCGGTTGCCGCCAAGTGACTTTGATTTGAGGAAACGCCCGATCGGCAACTCGGGTGCATTTTTGGGTTATGCCACGTGGTGAACAGGAAGAGATGTAGTGACACCTTTGGGCAACTCGATGACTGGTGGGACGCCTTGGTCATAGGCATCGGGTGCATAAAACACGCCACGAGCTTGGTGGGTGCGCGCAATGGATCGGAGATGCTTAAGTGCTGCCTTCATTTGATCAGTTCCTGTTGCCAACAGAATCGAGCCGCCTTCGTCATGTATGAACGTCCAATAATGGGGCTTTACTCTGTGGTCAAGGAGTTCGACATACACCATCCCGCGTCCAACGCCAGGATGCTTGGTGTCGTCGTTTGGTGTTAGGACGCGACGTGTAAATGTGTTAAGAATGTCTTCCATAACGGGTTTCAGTTGTTCGGTTTGCGATTGCTGATATTGCAGGAAAATCTGAACCGGAACCCACTCAGTATCAGGTGCCTCTCCAGCGAATGCTTTCTGTGTGGCGTACGACGCCGCGATTGCTGACGCGGAGGCCGTGAGTAGATTACGGCGTGTCAGAGAGGTCATGTTCGCTCCTTCTTGTGGCATAACGTCTAAAATCACGGGGTTGCGGCGAGAGCCCCTACCACCAGGAAACGCGCGACCCGCAACTCCCGTGCATTTTTTTGTTCGGCGTATTCCGTCGTTCTAGTGCAGCCTGTCAGGCAACCCACTTCGATTGCGGTCGGGGCATCTGGTCGCGAGACGTCAAGAGTTTATTCGATTGTTGGTGGAGAATCGATGCCCTTTAGTCTCTTTACCGATTCCTCACGAATAAAAAATCGACTGCCAAGCGGGATTGTTTCTTTGGTCCCCTTTGGGATCATCGGAGTGATGTTCCATTTGCTTCCGCCTCCACGCAGCGAAAAGTGCTCGATCACGAAATTCACGAGGAATTGCTCCTCGGTTCCGTCGGGTCTTTCGATCCGAAGTTCATCGGAGAAAGGGGTGAATCGCAACGGCGATGGCGGGAGATCAATTGGAGGCACAACAACGAGTCCACGCCCTTCAATGAGAAAATGGTCCTCGACAGTAAGCAGCAGCAGTGTTTGAGACATCACTTGTTGTAGCCGAACGCTTAGCGTCACCTCGCGGCGGGAGTTGACGCACCACTGCCACTGAGCACCGTCCGCCGCTGAGGTGCACGCGATTGTTATGTGCTCGCAGCACGGAGGCGCTGGAGATAAAGGTCAGGACGTTTCAGTTTGGCCAGACGTTGTCCCATGTGCCATCCAACTATTGCTCCTGCAGTAGCTGCGAAGACGCCAACGATTGCAATCGACATGATAGACCCAAACATGATGATCGCAGTCAATAGACCAAAGTTTAACGTAAGCAATGAAGCGGAGAGCGAACCAACAGTCCCAAGGTTCTTAGCGAAAGCAATCCAGACATGCTGGTGGCGCCGACGGTGTGCGAGATTTGCCGCGTCGTGCAGATTGTCTATCGATGAAACAGGAAACAGAACGAATGGTCCGCTGGTTGGTGGAGTGTTTGCTTGTGCAATGGAAACAAGAATCTTCGGAATGCGGTCGCCAGATGCATTCATGCTGTCCATCCTCAACGGTGACTGTGTTGTAATCAAGAGCACATAACGGCGGCGTTCAGCCGGTTCGAGTGATTGATGTTGATGTAAGTTTGGACAGCATCGAGAACTCGGTTGCAACGCTTTGTTCTCCCATGCATCGAACCCCGTATGCCTAGAGCGCACGTCGCCTATTCTGCCATCGGTGTCCCGTCCATTCGGCTCATTATGAGCATTGTCCGCTCCGACTTGCTATTCTCAAGGGGAATGATCAAGTACGAGTTGCCTGATACGGCGGGAAGGTCAAATGTGCGGCGACCGGATTTCAAGTCAACCCAGGCACGAAATGATTGTCCAGGATTGGTTTGGAACGGTAAGGTACCGACCGAATCATCACCAATCGTTCTGTACGGGCCGTCAATATCCGGTGGAATATAAATCTCCCAAGTATTGCCATTCAATGCACGCGTGCCGGCCCTCCCTTCTATGATTCTTTCCAATGAAGCGTAGGGCCGTGGTGGACCTTTCATCGATTTATACACGATCAGTCCGGTGGCGGTCATAAGCATCGCTATCAGGATCGTGCGAATCGAAAATCGTTTCATTTCAAGTTTGGCAAATCAGTTGGAGAACGGCCACGATGACCAAGTCCGAAGGGATTGGCCAACCATTGAAAGTTGGGACTATTGAGGACTTTGGTCCATCGTTTTGTTCCCGATGTTTTTTACCCGGCAACATGGCTTGAAGTATAGCCGCTCTGACTTCGAACCTGCAACTAAGTTTTGCCGATCGCTAGTTTCATCAGCCCAACTGAACCCGCAACAAAACCTGGCCGTACGCAGTCGTGCTCGTGCTCGTGCTCGTGCTCGTGCTCGTGCTCAGCGAAGCGGTGCTCGCATTCCGTTTTGCATCGAGGAGGTCGGTGTGGTGGATTCGTTCGGTCGGGCATCGGTCGTCGTGTTGGCCTTTTCGAGCACGAGCACGAGCACCGCTAGGGCTGAGCACGAGCACGATGAAGAGCAAGCATTTAGTTGACGTGTAAAGTAATCACGGCACGTCCGGTTTGAGCAGCGGGAACGGTGAAATTCAGCGAGTGCGAGAAGGAGACTCAACGCAAGTCAAAACGGCTGATCGAGCACTTCGCTGCAATTTTTTGTTCGTCCATTCTTGTCTGTGTGTAAATGCGAGAATGTAACCGATCAATCCCGGAAATTCGTAGTGTACGACTGCAAGCCCGATGTGTTTCATTTAAAAGCGACCAGATTACTATCCGCAAAAAGATGTTTCACTCACTTTCATCAGCTAGCTCCTTGAGCCACCAAGCGACCAGTTCTTGTGCTTCAAGCACTGCCTCTTTTGCTTCGGCTCCACATGAGCAATAGGGTTCGTCTTCTGAAATTTGTTCTGACGTTTCTCGTGTGAGTTTCAAGAACTCAGGACGGATTCTGTCGGCCAGCGCTTCGGTGAACAGTTCCAAGTCGCGTTGCAGCTTCGCACTCTCGTCGGGCGGCAAAACTCGACATTTACGATCAATGGCTACCCCAGCAGCCACTCCAGCGTAGTTGTTTGTTACCTCATCTAACCATTTCGCTTTGTCTCGCTTGAGTCCAAGAAATACGAGAAAACCGTTTATGATTTGCATTGCTATCTCGATAGTAAGTTAAAGGTCGGCACCAACTGCATTATGTTCCGACCGTCACGATGCGACGCTTGAGGGGACGAACGCCCGCGATCACCCAGCCCGAGCAAGTTGACTCAACGCAAGTCATAACGGCCGATCGAGGGCTTGGTGTGCACATACTCTTCAGCGGAAGCGAGAGTTGCGAAAAGGCATCTCCTTCGTATCCTCGTCGGGATCGTCACCGAATGGGTCGGTGCGACAAGCTTGTTTGACGATTTTCTTTGAAGGAGATGCCATGCGTAAGTCTATTCAAATCCATGCTCCCGTGCGAGTGCTCAACGTTGGTTTCGATGTGGGTAAGGACAAGCTGAATTGGGAAACCAATGCCAATGATGAGTGGTTTAACGGCGAGCTGCTCAATACAACTGATACGATTCTTGAAGTCTTCCGTAAGCTGGCCAGTCTAGCGAAACGCTTCCAGTACGATGAAGTGCGCATTATTTGTGAATCAACGGGAGTTTACCATCGTTCGCTGCTGCAACTGGCTGGTCAGTTCGGCTTTCGAACCTCGCTGGTTTCTGGTGAGGCGGTTGCGAAGATGCGGTCGATCGAATCCAACGACCCCAACAAGAACGACGAAAAAGATCCCGGCACTATTCTGGCAGTCGCTAAAATCGGCAAGCTACTTGCGCATCGTTTGCTTGACGAACAGTACGCGGAACTCCGCGAGCATCACGCCGTTTACGTTGCCGCTGAAGAAGAACATGCTCGCTGCAAGACTGAACTGCATCA
>JAZKJV010009848.1:0-88867 GCA_037367405.1 Ottelia alismoides
TCCAGGGTAGGTTGCTCAGGAAATAAGGCCGCGGGCCGCGATCACCAGGCGGGCAGAGGTCTCATCGGGCGCGGCGACAATATCCTTGGCGAGTTCGAGAACGTCGAGCCCGGCGGGCAATTCGGCGGGCAACGCCAAAGCCGGAAGCGCCCGGAGCGCGCTCCGGAGAAGTTCCTCGGCCGCAGCGCGGCTGCCTTCTTCGCGACCTTCTTGGCGACCTTCCTCCAGCCACTCCTGGACGGCCAGGCTCTCCCGCAATTCCGCTCTCGTCAGCATGCTCTCAGTCCTCTCCACCAGCGCCCGCCAAAGCGCCAGTTCCTCATTTCCACGATATCGTAAACCCGCCAAAGTGCGGTATCGCGCCAGTTGATCTGGTACCTTTCGCAGGCGCTGAATCGCCTCCATCTCCTGGCCCGGCGTCGACCGGCACAAGGCGGTCCACGCATCGAACTGCGGCTTGCCTGGGCTAGCAGCAGCGATGCGTCCGTCTCCCAGGGGCGGATCCAATGCAGGTTGACGAAGTGGCCGTAGCCCTCCTTGTCCACCTGAATCCGGCTGGGTGGCCGGGCGGGACAGCCGCGCTCCACCAGCGGCACCATGTATGTTCGCTGATTCAGCTCATGCTGGCTGTCCCAGGCCCTTGTTGTACTCCACCACTTGCCTCAAGTGCCGCGGCTCGAAACGGCCGAACGCTTCGAACACAGCGATGAAAGGGTCTCCGCCCTTCGGCCGGACAATCAACCCCGGTGTCGAGCACCACCACCGTGCGCGAGATCTCCTGCGGCAGCAACTCCACCTCGGCCTCCACGCCGGGAGCCAGCACGCCCATCACTTCCAGAAACCCACGCGGGTCAGCCTCGGAGAGCGATTTGAACGCCTCGTCGAACGGTTTGCGATTCTCGCCCACATGATATTAGTGGAGCGAGGGCGGGAATCCTCTCCGGCTTCGATGGGGGAAGCGCCGTGCCCCGGTGCGGGGCAAGACCCCGAGCACGTGAAAAACTCCCGCTCGGCGACTTTCGCGCATCTCCCTCTTGCGGCCCTGCGAGGCCACAAGAGATACTGGAACAAAAGGCGAAGATGGACACCAAGGCCAAGCTCACGATCCTCGCCGACGCCGCCAAGTACGACGCCTCCTGCGCCAGCAGCAGTTCCTACCGCAAGCGCGCCCCTGGCGGCCTCGGCAACACCGAAGGCATGGGCATCTGCCACAGCTACGCGCCCGACGGCCGTTGCATCTCCCTGCTGAAGCTCCTGCTCACCAACTACTGCGTCTACGATTGCTCCTATTGCGTCAACCGCATCTCGAGCGACACCCCGCGCGCCCGCTTCACGCCAGAAGAAGTCGTGAACCTCACGCTCAACTTCTACCGCCGCAATTACATCGAAGGGCTCTTCCTCAGCTCCGGCGTCATCCAGAATCCCGATTACACGATGGAGCAATTGGTCACCGTCGCCCGGAGCCTGCGCGTCGACCATCTGTTCAACGGCTACATCCACCTGAAGGCCGTCCCGAACGCCTCCGCCGAGCTCTATCTCGAGGCCGGCAAGTGGGCCGATCGCCTGAGCGCCAACATCGAACTCCCCCGCGAAAGCGACCTGGTCCAACTGGCGCCCGCCAAGCGTCACACCGAGATCGAAGCCGCCATGACCACCATTCACGACGGCATCCTCGACGCGAAGGATCGCACCACCCGCCAGGGCAAGCGCCCGCGCTTCACGCCCGCCGGGCAGAGCACGCAGGTGATCGTGGGCGCCACCGACGCCACCGACGCCAACATCATGACCAAGGCCGCCGACCTCTACCAGCGCCAGCGCCTGCGCCGCGTCTACTACTCCGCGTTCAGCCCGATCCCGCATGCCGACCCCGGCCTGCCCCTGCAAGCCCCGCCTCTCGTCCGCGAACACCGGCTCTATCAGGCCGATTGGCTGCTGCGCTTCTATGGGTTCCAGGTGCAGGAGATCTTCCCCGCCACGGCGCCGAACCTCGATCTCGAGCACGATCCCAAGCTCGCCTGGGCGCTGCGCAATCGCGGCTTCTTCCCGCTCGATGTGAATCGCGCCTCGCGCGCCGCACTGCTGCGCGTTCCCGGCCTCGGCGTGCGCAATGTCGATCGCCTCCTCGCCATCCGCCGCCTGCGCGCCGTGCGTCGTGAGGATCTCGAGCGCCTGCACGTCCTCGCTGGCGAAAGTGCTGCCTTCGTGATCACCGCCGACGGCTTCGAGCCCGCCCGCTCCATCGACAGCGTGAAGCTCCCACGTAAGATTCCGCGCGAAAGCCAACAGATGCTGCTCTTCTCCGCGCGCCAGGGCGAGCTGTGACCACCGTCCGCGTCGAAGACTTCAACGCCTGGAAAACGGCCGCCCGGCGCGCGGTGCTCGATGGCGTGCCGCCGGAGGCGGTCGCCTTCGCCGATCCCGGCGAGGCCGTCCAAGCGTCGCTGCTCGACCTCCCGGCCAGCGAGGAGACCACCGGCTCGTTCCGCATCTCCCGCGAATTCCTCGCGCTCGCCGAAACGCTCGCCTGCCACCGCGACCCCGGCCGCTGGGATCTGCTCTATCGCATCCTGTGGCGCTTGACCCACGGCGAGCCCCGCCTGCTCGACGACCATGCCGACCGCGACGTCCGCCAGGCTCGTCTCTTCGAGCACGACATCGGCCGCGACGTCCACAAGATGCATGCCTTCGTGCGCTTCCGCGAAACGGCGTCGGGCGAATTCGTCGCCTGGCACCGGCCGTGGCACCGCATCGTTCGTCGCGGCGCGCCGTTCTTCGCGCGACGCTTCGGGTCGATGCGTTGGTCGATCCTCACGCCGGACGAATGCGCCTATTGGGACCTGCGCGAACTCCGCTACGGCCCCGGCATCCCGCGGCAAACCGACCCGCCGAGGACGAGACCGAGGACTTGTGGCTGGCCTACTATGCGTCGATCTTCAACCCGGCGCGCGTCAAGCTCAAAGCGATGACGAAGGAGATGCCCGTCTGGCACTGGTCGACCTTGCCGGAGGCGAAGCTCATCAACGGCCTCGTGCGCGACGCTCATTCGCGCGTCGGTGGCATGGTGGCCGCGCAATCGGAGTCCGCGCGCGCCTACATCCCCACCGGCTCGCCGTCGCTTCCGGTGCTCGCACAAGCAGCCGCCACAATGCCAAGGCTGCGACCTCCACCAATGGGCCACGCAGACCGTCTTCGGCCAAGGCCCCGTGGACGCCCAGTGCATGCTGGTGGGCGAGCAGCCCGGCGACCACGAGGATCGCGAAGGCGTCCCCTTCACCGGCCCCGCCGGCGCGGTGCTCGACGACGCCCTGCTCGCCGCCGGGCTCAACCGCGACGAGCTTTACGTCACCAACGCGTGAAGCATTTCTCCTTCGAGGAGCGCGGCAAGCAGCGCCTCCACAAGCGGCCGCGCGGCTTTCAGATCTCCGCCTGCCGGCCGTGGCTCGAAGAGGAGCTCCGCGCCGTGCGGCCGCGCGTGATCATCTGCCTGGGCGCCACCGCGGCGCGCTCGCTGCTGGGCCGCGAAGTGCGGCTGCTTGAAGAGCGCGGCCATTGGCTCGAGAACCACTGGGGCGCGCAGTTATTGGTGACGCTGCATCCCTCGGCGATCCTGCGCGGCTCGGCGGAGGTGCAGGAGCACGGCTTCAGCCAGCTCGTCGCCGATCTCCGCCTGGCGAAGAGCCAGCTCGAGGGCTAGCGGCGTTTCACGAGCCAGAAGAGGAGTCCCGCCCCGGCCACCAGACCAGCGGTCGCGGGCTCCGGAACGCTCGAGGCCGGCAGCGGGGCGCTCCAATCGAAGCCGCTCTCCGAATTGATGGTGGCGCCCGTCACCGTCTGGCCCGTGCTGGTGTCGATGACGCGGGCCGCGCCGAAATGCAGGGAATTCAAGGCGTTCACATAGCCGTTGTTCATCGCGGAGAGTTGCAGGTGAGGCCAATGAGACGGCCCCGGTAACGGGCAGCGGGACAACGATTGTTGACGTGCGGGAGAAGGTGCCGCTGGTGGCCAGTCCGGCCAGGCTGCGGTCGCCCAGGTCAATGCTGAAGACTCCGCCCCCTCCGGTAATGCTGCCACTCAGTCCGCCCGGCGTTGTCCCGGTGGCACCAACGAGGTAGCGGCCGCTGACGAAGCCCGTGCTTTGCGTGCCCAGGGAGTAGTCGCCTGAAATGATCCAGTCGAACGCGATCGCATAGGTGGGCTGGATGGGCCCACTCGAAAGACCGTCACTAGTTCGTTGCGGGTGGCTTCGATGAGATTGGCCCCGGTGGCCCAATCCACGACGTCCATGCGGAGACCGATCGGAATCGTCGACACGGGCCGAATCCTGCCGCCGCCCCGAAGCGAAAATAACACTGGAGGGAATCGGGCTGGAGCTCCAGGAGTACAAACCAGGGTCGGACTTGACCCCGTAGATGACGGCGGCAGGCAGACAAGCGGGCAAAGCGATCGAGAGAGCAAGAAGAAAGAGAGCCTTCATACATCCGTCTGCGAAGAAACCGGGCGGTGCTGCAAGAATCAGTACTCGGCCACGAAATGTACCAGTGCGCGCCGGACTCAGCTATCCTGACGGGAATGCGTTCCTTCTTGCTTTTCTTCCTGCTGCTGTTCCCCGCCCTGGCGCAGCCAAGCGGCCGCTACAACGTCATCGGGCGCGACACGATGTCGCCCGGCGGGCACGGGCTCATCACCATCAACGAGGGTTGGGAACTGGTGGCTGCGCTCGAGCTCGACATCACCGAAGGCCCCTTGCAGATCACCCGGGTGTTGGTCCACTTTTCCGACCGCCGGCTGAAGCCCTTTCCCTATCCCATCGCCGCCCGCACGTCGAAACTCTGGACGAGCAAGCCCATCCGGTGGCCGGGCGGGAAGGAACCGCAAAGTCACCGCGGTGGAGTATTGGTACACGGGCAAGACCGGCGCCAAGCCGCAGATCGCCGTGCTCGGCTTGCAGTATTGAACCGCACTTCCGCCAGGCAAAGCGGCTGCGGGCGTTACGATAGAACTCTTGATCCGCCTATCCGCTTTCCCCAAGTGCTACCTCGACGCCATCGCGGGCCACCGCACGATGTCCGTCTTCGACTGGATCGCGCAAGCCCGCTCGCTCGACGCCGACGGGCTCGAGATGTACGAGGGCTTCTTCACGTCGCTCGACGCCGCGTATCTCGACACCGTCGGCGAGGCGATCGCGAGCGCCGGCTTCGCCATGCCGATGCTCTGCTGCTCGCCGGACTTCACCAATCCCGATCCCGAGGCGCGAAAGCGCGCGGTGGAGAAGGAGTGCGAGATGATCCGCGTCACCCGCCGCCTGGGCGGCGCGCGCGCCGTGTGCCGGGTGTTGAGCGGGCAGCGTTACCCGGAGGTGAGCCGCGAACAGGGCCTGGCCTGGTGCGTGGAGTGCATCGAGGCGTCGCTCGCGGTGGCGCGCGAGTACGACATCGTGCTTGGGCTCGAGAACCACTACAAGGACGGCTTCTGGCGCTATCCGGAGTTCGCCCAAAAAAAGGATGTGTTCCTCGCGTTGGTGGACTCCATCGCCGACCGCCGCCACTTCGGCGTGCAATACGATCCTCGAACGCCGTCGTGGCCGGCGACGATCCCGTCGAACTGCTCGAAGCCGTGGCGGAGCGCGTGGTGAGCATGCACGCCAGCGACCGCTATCTCGAGCCCGGCTTCACGCTCGACGACCTGCGCCAATCCGACGGCACGCTCGGCTACGCCAAGGGCTTGAAGCACGGCGTCACCGGCCAGGGGCTCAATGACTACGACGCCATCTTCCGCATCCTGCGCCGGGTGAACTACGACGGCTGGATCTCGATCGAGGACGGCATGAACGGCATGGACGAAATGGCCGCCTCGCTCGCGTTCCTGCGGCAGAAGGTGAGAGAAAACCAATGATGCTCCCGCCGATCGTTTTTCGCCACCGCCCTCGCCGCCGCGCCCCGCCGCTACCGCGCCGCCGTCATCGGCCACACCGGCCGCGGCAACTACGGCCACGGCATCGACACCGTCTGGAAAGCCTTCCCGCAAATCGACCTGGTGGCCGTCGCCGACGCCGACGAAGCCGGCCGCGCCGCCGCCGTGAAGCGCCTGGGCGTCCCGCGCGGCTATGCCGACTATCGCCAGATGCTCGACCGGGAGAAGCCGGAGCTCGTCGGCATCGGCCCGCGGCATGCCGATCAACGCGTCGCCATGGTGACCGCCGCCGCCGAAGCGGGCGCGCACATCTACCTCGAGAAGCCCTTCGCGCTGACGTTGGCCGACGCCGACCGCATGGTGGAGGCCGTTCGCCGCCACAAGGTGAAGCTCCAACTGGCGCACCAGATGCGCGCGACGCCATTCGCGTTGAAGGCCAAGGCGCTCGTCGACGCCGGCGAGATCGGCGAAGTGGAGGAGATCCGCACGCGCGGCAAGGAAGACAAGCGCGCCGGCGGTGAGGATCTGATGGTGCTGGGCACGCACCTGTTCGACATGATGCGCTTCTTCCTCGGCGACCCCGCCTGGGTGACGGCGAGTGTCGCGCCGATGGAGATCCGCCAGCCGACGGAGCCCGTCGGCCCGGTGGCCGGCCGCCGGATCGAGGCGGCGTTTTCTTTCGCGGGCGGCGTTCCCGGCTACTTCGCCTCGCGCCAGGTGGCGGACACGCATCCGCTGCGCTTCGGCACCTGGATCCACGGCAGCAATGGCGTGCTCTATCTGGCGAACGCCATCTACCCCGAGGGCGAGCTGCGCCTTCTCCGCTCGGCTTCCTGGCTGCCGCAGAAGGGCGTGGCGTGGGAGATGGTGGGCCGCCGGGACGGAGCCGCGCCACGCCAACCAGCTCATGGTGGCGGACCTGCTGCGCGCCATCGAAACCGGCGCTCGCCCTTGCTGCAATGAAGAGGATGGCCGCTGGACCATCGAGATGGTGCACGGCGTCTACGCGGCGGAAAAGGCGGGTGCCCGGGTGAAGCTGCCGCTGGCGGTCCGGACGCATCCCCTCATGTAAAGAAGGCCCCGGGGATCGCTCCCCGGGGCCTTTGCTTCGTCGAAGCTGTCTGCTTAGAACGAGTAGCGAACCGTTCCCACGATGCGGCGGTTGCCGCCGTCGGTGTTCCACTGGTTCAGGAAGCCGGCATTGTTGATGCGTGCTTCCGGAATGCCGAAGTTGCGCGTGTTCGTCAGGTTGTAGAAGTCGAACCGCAGGTTGAACACGTGACCCTCGGCGTAGCCCATGCGGATCGTCTTGTTCACGGCGATGTCGACGTTGCCGATGCCGTCGGACCGCAGAATGTTGCGGCCGGCGTTACCCAGCGGGCTCGTGGCCGTGGGCAGGCTGAAGAGGCTGGGCGCGAAGTTCGTCACCGTCTGCGGAATCTGCACCGCCACCTGCGCGCCGCGCTGGCGGAACAGCTCCTCCGCCGACCCCGTCACGTTGCCCGCCACGTTCGGCCGGATCGACTGGCCGATGAGCGAATCGATGCCCGACAGCCGGAAGCCCGGGTCCACGCCCGCCAGCGCCGAGAACGGCGAGCCGCTCTGGAACGTCATCAGGCCCGACACGATCCAGCCGCCCAGCACGCGGCCCGCGACGCCTTCCTGCTTGCGCATGAAGGGCACTTCGTAGGTGAAGTTCGTGGTGAAGCGGTGCGGCCGGTCGTAAGTGGACCGCGCCCGCTCCGCCTTGCGGTTGAACGAATCCTGCGAGACGGCCACTTCGCCCGCCGTCGACGAGTTGAACACTTCGCTCTGATCGTCGATGAACGCGCTCCACGTATAGTGGGCGCCCATCGAGAAGTTCTGCGACAGGCGCTTTTCGATCGACGTCTGCAGCGAGTGGTAGATCGACGACGAGGCATTGGCGCGCTCGCGGATGATGCCGCGGGCCGGGTTCACGCGAATGGTGCCGTTGGCGTTGTTGCCCGGCACGGTCGGGTTGCCGTCCAGCGACATGAAGAGCGCCGTGCCCCTTCGTGCCCACATAGCCGATCGTCGCCGCCCAATCCTTGGCGAACTGCCGCTGCACCGTCAGCGAGAACTGCTCCGCCACGGGCGAGCGATACGTGGGATTCACGATCGTTCGCGTGATCTGCAGCGGGTTCGTCACCGTGGGCAGCGTGCGGCCCGTGGCGATGTCCTGCACGCGCTGGAAGCCGCCCGTCTGGCGCGCCGGGAAGTTCGTCACCAGCGTGAAGGGGAAGCTCGAGAAGACGTTCAACACCATGTTGTTGAAGATCAGGTCGTAGGTGCGGGAATAGCCGCCGCGCAGCACCGTCTTGCCGTCGCCGGTGAGCCACGAATTCGGCATCCGCCAGTTGAAGCCCACGCGAGGCGCCCAATTGTTCATGTCGCGCTTCGGCGGAGCGTCCATCTGGAACGCCGGATTGTTGTTGTTCTGCGCCACCACCCGCTGGTTGATGCGCTGGAGGAAGTCCACCGCGTTGCCCGGCGATTCATAACGCACGCCATAGGTGAGCGTGAACGACGGCTTGATGCGCCACTCATCCTGCACGAAGAAGAAGTAGTCGTAATACTTGTAGCCCTGCCAGCGCGGCACGCCGGGCAGGAACGAGTTGATCGACTGCACGTTCGGCGTATCGTTGATCACGTCCTGCAGCGTCTGATACTGCAGACGGCCGCGAATGGTGGGGTTGAAGTCCTGGTTCTGATCCTGGCGCCGGAAGTCGATGCCCATCTTCATGTTGTGCGGAGCCGCGCAGGATCGAGAGTTGGTCACCAACTGATAGTTGTTCAGCACCTGCGATTGGGGCAGGTTCACGGCGAGGCCGATGGCCGTGCGCGTCGACGCGGCGTTGAAGCCGGTCAGGCCGAGCTCGGTGACTTCGAGCGACGGGATGGCCAGCGCGCGCGTGTCCGCGGCGATCGTGTCCGATTGAATGCGGCCGAAGGAGACGCGGAACTCGTTGAACATCGACGCCGTCAGCGAGCTGGTGACGCCCAGATTCGCATTCCAGCGCTTGGCGGGCGATTGCGACGTCAGGCCCGGCGGCACGCTCTGGCCGGAGATCTGCGTGCGATTGTCGGCCAGCACGCGCATGGTGAGCGAGTGCTTGTCGCTGAAGCGGTGGTCGCCCTTGGCCATCCACTGCCAGGCGTTCAGCATGGCGGGCTGGGCGCCGGCCAGCGTGCCCACCGGAATCCGCAGATCCTGGCCGGCGATGTTCGCCCCCACGGTCTGCCCGGTGGCCGTCTGCGCGGCGGGCAAATAGTCGAGCACCGCCGCCAACGCCGGACGCCCGGCGGTGAAGGGGCGCAGCAGCGCCTTGCCGGCTTCGGTGGGCGCGCCCGTGATGTTCGAGCCCGAAGCGAACTGGCGATCGGTCCAGCGCATGATCGAACCGAAGAAGAAGGTCTTGTTTTTGATCACCGGGCCGCCGGCCTGCGCGGCAAACTGTTCTCAATGCGCCACGGAGCCTTCGTGAACACGCGCTTGTCGAGGTTCGACCGCGAGTTCAGCGGATTGCTGTTGTGGCGCCAAAAGGCGGAGCCGTGCAGGTTGTTCGTGCCGCTCTTGGTGACGATGTTGATCACCGAACCGGCGGCGCGGCCATACTCCGGCGCGAACTGGTTCGTGATCACGCGGAATTCGCCGACGGTATCCGGGTTGTTGATCTCCTGCAGCAGACCGCCCACCGAGGCGAGTTCGAATCCGTGCCGTCCACCATGAAGTTGTTCGACCGCGTGCGCATGCCGTTCACCGAGAAGCTCACGCCGCCCGCCGCGAACGTCGAGTTGCCGTTCGAAAGCTGGCTGACGCCCGGCACCGACAGCGCCGCATTCAGGATGTTCGAGTTCGGCGCCAGCGGCAATTCCGAGATGCGCTTCGAATCGAAGTTCACGCCGACCTCGGCGCTAGTGGTGTTGATGAGCGGCGATTCGCCAGTGACGTTGATCACCTCGCTCGTGCTCTTCACGTCGAGCTTCACGCCGACTTCGGCGTTCTGATTGAGCTGCAGGACGATCGGACCCTGCACGTACTTGGCGAAGCCCGTGGCTTCGATCGTCAGTTCATAGGTGCCCACCGGCAGTTGCGGCACGCGGAAGCGCCCATCCGGGCCCGTGGCGGAGGCATTCACCAAACCGGTTTCGAGATTCTTGACGGAGACCTTGGCGCCCGCAACGGCGGCGCCGGAAGCGTCGGTCACCCCACCGAGGACCGAGCCGCTCGTTTGAGCATGGAGTCCGCAGGCGAGGGCGAACGTGGCAAGGAGAAGCAAAAGCGAGTGCTTCATAACGACCTTTCCCCCTTCGTTATCGAGGATTTAAAATTGTGGAAACTTAACCCCTGGTTGGATCCGGCGTCACCTCGCGAAGGCAGAGGAGGCATGCCGGACAGACAAAGAGATCCGGGAGACAATACCGGAATCTCTCAACGTTTATGTGCACATGTTACCACACATTCACATATCCGTCACCCGCGGGGGGCCTCGGCCAGGACTCTCCGTCTATTGAAGTTCCATCGAAATCGCCCGTCCGGTCACGGGCTTTCCCGGTGCCCTGAACAGCAAAAGGGGCGTCGCGTGACAGGCGCGGCTCATGGCCGCGAACCATCACGGGCGCCCCATCCCTGCTAAAGCAAAACCTGCGACGCGCCGGCTTACCGGTCGCCACCACCCAGGACCCGGAGCGCCACCGGACCGCTCAGCGACCCGGAGGTGTTGGTGGCCCAGGGGCTGGTTTTCGCCCCACACGATGCTGAATCCGGCTGCCGTCGAGTCACCCCAAACGACGTTGTCGCCCCACACCACGTTCTCGCCCCACACGATGCTGTCGCCCCACACCACGTTCGTGGCGAAGTTCGCATCACCCCACACCACGTTGGTGCCTTTCGCCACCGACACCGTCTTGGTCGCGGGGTTGAACACCACGCGCGGGCTCAACGCCGACCCGGCCGGCAATTGCGTATTCTGCAGCGCCGCTGCAGGTCGAGCATGCCGGCGCCCACCGTGAACATGTCCGCCCGCATGTTGTAGGTGACGCCCGTCGCGTTATCCACCGCCGACATGCGGGAGGGGAACTGCTTGTACGCCGTCTTCATCAGCCGCGCCTTCACTTGATCCGGCGTCAGCGCCGGATAGCGCTGCAACAAAAGAGCCACCGCGCCGCTCACCACCGGCGTCGCCATGGACGTTCCGCTCAGCCGGAAATAGCCCGAAGCACCGGTCCAATCGAGCCCCCACCAGTTCCCGCACCGGCACGGAGTTGCCCGGCAGCTGCGTGCCGAGATAGGTGACCGCGAAGTCCGACCCGAAAGCGCCCGCGGCAATGATCTGGTTGCCGGGCGCCACCAAATCGGGCTTGCGTGCGATCGATGACCGTGGGACCCTTGCTCGAGTAAGTGGCCATCACGTCGTCCGAGCGCGACGCCGTCTTGCTTGTTGTTCACCGCGCCCACCGTAATGACAAAAGGATCATTGCCCGGCGAATTGATCGTCCCGTAACCCTGGGTTCCCTTCGAGTTGTCCCGCCCCGTTGTTACCGGCCGCCACCACCACCACGATCCCCGCCTTCCAAGCGGCTTCCACGGCCTGGCACAGCGGATCCTTCGTGTACGATTCCACGATCGGCCGGGCCCAGCGAAAGATTCATCACCCGGATGTTATAGCGGGACTTGAGCTGGATCGCGCGATTGATGGCCGCCACCACCGCCGCATCCGAACCGCTGCCGTCGCGCCGCAACGCTTTGAGCGCAATGAAGTGCGCCGCCGGAGCTACACCGACGATCTTCCGCTGGAGCTGCGGATCTTTGCTGATGTTGCCGTTCCCCCCGATAATGCCCAGCACGTGCGTGCCGTGCCCGAACAGGTCCGTTTGGCCGGAGGCCGTCGGGTCGGCTTCCGCCGCGCCGGTGAAATCCTCGTTGTAAGCCACCCGCGGAGGGGCAAGGGACGTTCCGGTCGCCCGACGCGTCCAGGCAGTTCAAATCCCAGTGCCAGGTAAAGCCGCTATCGATCACCGCGACGCCAATTCCCTTCCCGTTCAGCCCCTGCAGCCAAGCCGCGTTGGCCCCCACGGTTTGGGTGATCGTGTCCATGTGCGCCTTCAACCGCCCGATCGGGCGACACATAGTCCACCTGCGCATGGGCCGCCACCGCCGCCACCTGGCCCGGCGGAATCTCGTAGACGCTCATCATCAACTGGTCGAGTTCCTGCACCCGCCGCCCACCCCGGGACGTGATGATGGCATCCTGCGCCGCGCCCGGCCTTACCTTGAACTTCACCAGACACGTCACCAGCCCATTGCTGTTGAGCGCCACGCTCTGGCGCCCCGCCGCGCGGTCCTTCTGCTTGCCCGTGCTCTCCGTCCCTCCTGTGGCCAGCATCTCCCGGAACTCGGGGGCCAGCTTGCCGTCGTTGCCCGTTGAGTCCGTCTGCGCGGGCGAACCCGCCGCCGCAACCAGCAACACACTCAACGAGAAAATCTGATTCTTGAAGTACTTCCTCATCGCGCATGAGAACTGCAATCCGCGGGCCAAGGCTAAGTCATTGATTTAAAGAGGTATAACGGGCCGTTGACGGACACTCTGTCCCATCTGAGCGGACAGAGTGGCTCCGCACCGCGGGCCTACGGCTCGAACCGCAGCACGCTGAAGACGGCAAAGTGGTCCGACGGATACCGCCCCTGCAGATTCAACGTCACGGCGTGCGTCTGCAATGGCCGGAAGCCATTCCGGATGAAGATCCAATCAATGCGCGGACCGTCGCTGGTCCCCTTGAACCCATTGAACGTCCCCTCCGGCCCGAACCGGAAGGGCGACGCCTCGCGGACATCCCTCCACTTCTCGGCGAACAACTGGTGAACGTCGCTGGTGGCCGGCGCGTTGAAATCGCCGGTGAGGAGGAACGGCACATTCGCGGGCAGCTTCGACGCGCGCTCCAGGATCAGCTTCGCCGAGCGCAAGCGCGCCTCGCCGTCCTCGCGCCGGTGGGCGAAGTGCGTGTTGTAGTAATAGAAGCGCCGTTTTTCTCCGCGCACTTCGAACAAGCCCCACGTCACCATGCGCGGCAGCGACATGTTCCACGAGCTCGACCCCGGCTTCTCGGGCGTCTCCGAAAGCCAGAAATTGCCCGATTCGATCAGCTTCAAGCGCGCTTTCTTATAGAAGACGCCCATGTGCTCGTCTTCCTTGTTGCCCCGCCGGCCAAGGCCGAACCAGGCGTACTCCGGCAACTGCGCCACGATGTACTCACCCTGTTCGTAGAAAGCTCCTGGGTGCCTAGCAGCTCCGGGTCGTGCGCTCGAATAGTCTCCACCAACAGGTCTCTCCGGGCCTCCCAGCGGTCGGCGCCGTCGTCGGGGTTGGGGTAGCGCACGTTGAACGACATCACGCGCAGGTCGGCGGCGGCCAGACAGGCAAGCAGCAGAGCGGTGGAAAGCATCGGTCTGCCATTGTACGTTGATTCATGCTGCATGGTACGATTCCGAAATGCGTCGAATTTTTCGATTTGTCACGCTCTTCGCGTTCGCCCTCGCGTTCCTGCCGGCCCAACCGGCGCCCCAAAGCCATCTCACTCGGGAGCAAAAGCTCCACGACTTCCAGAACCTGGCCGCCTTGTACAGCAAGAACTACGGGCCCTATGAATGGAAGAAGCTCCTCTACGGCGTCGACCTGCTCGACCTTCGTCCGTGGCTCGACCGCGTGGAGCGCACCACCAACGACATCGAATTCTGGGACCTCTGTGTCGAGTACGTGGCCAGCCTCAACGACAGCCACAATTCCTTCTCCACGCCCTCGAGCTTCGTGGCCTTCCTGCCGCTCGAAACCGATCTCTACGATGGCGACAAGGTGCTGATCGACCTCATCGACCGCACCACTCTGCCGCGCGCGCGCTTCCCCTTCAACGCGGGCGACGAGGTGGTGACGGTGGACGGCATCCCCGCGCTGGAGCTGGTGAAGTCCTATGAGAAGTACTCCGTGAACGGCCTCGGCAATCCGGTCACCCGCCGGCCGCTACGCGGCCCAGACCATTTCCACCCGGGCGCAGCGCTTCTTCCCGCGCGCCTACGAGGTGAAGGACAACGCCGTGTTCGAGATCCGCGAAGCCGACGGGCAAGTCCGCAAGTACGACATCCCCTGGACGAAATACAGCTACGCCGTCACCGGCGCGGGCGTGGTGCCCACGCCCAAGGCCGTGGAGAAGGCGCCCGCTCTGGGCATCCGCGAACAACGCCGCCGCGAAGAGGACGGCAGCCGTCCGAACGCCTGGGGCGTCGGCAGCCTGCCGGACGAAGAGCTCCCCGCATTGCCGATGGTGCATCCCGCCCAGCAGGTGCTCGTCGATTTGCAAATGTCCGCCGCCCAGCCCGTCGACTACGGCGCGGCCAGTCTGGACACGCTGTTCCCCGCCTTCAATCCGCCCGCCGGCTTCAGCATCCGCCTGGGGGTCCGCGCCACCGATCCCTTCGTCTCCGGCACCTATCAATCCAACGGCAAACGCATCGGCCTCATCCGCATCCCCACCATGAGCCCGGCGATTGGCGCGGCGGCGGCCGTTGCCGCGTTCCGCAACGGAAGCGGTGTTCATGCAAACCAACACCGACGTGCTGGTGATCGACGTCATGGGCAACGGCGGCGGCAACCTCTGCTATGTCGAATCGCTGATGCGCCTGCTGGCCACCAAGCCCTTCCGCAGCGTCGCCTATCACATCCGGGCCACCAACTTCTGGGTGCAGACGTTCGCCACGAGCTCCTCGTTCGCCCGTCTCACCGGCCAGCCTTCCTGGATTGGCGATCTCTACGACGCTTACGCCGACAACATGCGCGAGGCCCTGAAGGACAACCGCGCCATGACCGGCGACATGCCCATCTGTGGTCCGCAATTCGAGAATCAAGGGGTCACGAATGTCTATTCGAAGCCCATCCTCGTGCTCACCGACGACATGACGCTGTCGGCGGCCGAAGCCCTCAGCGGATACCTGCAGGACGAAGGCCGCGCCACGGTGTTCGGACTGCGCACCGCGGGCGGCGGCGGCAATCCGGCTTCGTACAACGCCACCGTTTACTCGGAATCCACCACCCGTGTCACGCGCAGCCTGGTGACGCGCCGCCGCGTGGTGAGCTCGCCCGCCTCCCGCCCGGCCCCTACTTCGAGAACATCGGTGTCGTGCCGGACATCGAAGGCACCCTCATGACGAAGGCCAATCTCCTCACCGGTGGGCAGCCGTTCGTCGCGGCGTTCACGGCCGAGGCCGTGAAGCTGGCGCAGTAGCCGGTTAGAACTTCAGCGCCCGCGACCGCGCCTGCTCGAGCGACGGGCACCGCAACGCGCGCCGCAGGCGGTCGTTGACGCCGGCCTCGTCCACCGGTTCGAGGCCGGCGGCTCCGTACTGCGTCGCGTAGCGCTGGCGCAGGCCGCCCGACACCCGCATGCGGTCGTAAGAAGCGGCCGCCAGCCAGCGTCCGTTCTGACCCGCCAGCCCCGCGGCCACGGCGAGCTCGTGCGCCAGCACATAGTCGTCCCAATGGCTCCCGTGCTGCGCCAGAAACCGGCGTTCTCGAAATCCGCGGGTGACGCGAGCGCGCCCGCCGCCAGGATCTCCTTCAGGCGCGCCATCCGCGCCTCGTCTCGCGGGCGATCTTCTCGAAATCGGCTTGGCTCAGCTTGTTCCAATCCTTCTGGCGCACGGCTTGGTCGGCGTCGAACAGCGTCTTCAGCTCCGGGTTGCTCTTCGCCCGCGGGTCCGCGCCGCCTCTCGCCCACGTCTCGCGGATCACCGCCGGCGCGCCGCTCTTCATCCGCTCCGACCGGCTCACGGCTTTCTGCAACGCATCCCACGCGGCCGGCAGCTTCGCGCGTGCCTCCGCGTCGCCTTCGAACGCCGCCGCCAGCAGCAGCTCATACGCCTGGCTCAGCTCCGGGCCCCGATAGGCGTCTCTCTCGAAGATGGCCGCCGCGCGCCGCCAGCTTTCCGGAGTCGTCAGCGCATCGCGTACCAGCAGCGCCCGCACTCCTTCGCGCTGGACCGGCAACGGCTTGCGCTCGAGTTGGGCCAGCGGGTCGGGCGGCGCGGCCAGCAGCAGGAGCAACAGGAGAAGGCGCATCATTAAGTAGAGTATCGCGGGAACGGTCCGCCGGGCTACCATGGAAGCGTGATCCTCCGATCGTTGATCGCCGCCTGCCGCCGTCACCCTCGCGCTGGCGGCCCAGGCCCCCGCTCCCGCCCCGCACGCCGAGCTCTCCCGCGTCCAGAGCGTCTACATCATGCCGATGGCCTCGGGCTATCATCAGCACCTCACCGACCAGCTCACGAAGCTCGGTCTCTTCCAGGTGGTGACCGACGCCAGCCGCGCCGATTCCGTCCTCACCGACCGGTTGGGCGAAGCCTTCGAAATGCGCCTGGCCGAGGTCGACGCCGAGGTGCGGCGTCGCATCGGCGAGCCCAAGCCCAAGGTGGAAGCCGAAAGAGCGCGGGCAAGCCCGGTGCCCTCGAGCTGGCTCCGCGCCAAATGACCTCGGCCATTGCCCGCGGCAAGGGGACGCTCTTCCTCGTCGACCGCGGCAGCCGCCAGGTGCTGTGGTCCACCTACCGCAAGCCGAAAAGCAGCCAGCCCGACGAGCTCCAGCGCAATTCGCATCGCGTGGCCGAGGACATGAAGCGCGATTGGAGCGGCGGCGCTTCGGCCAGGAAGAAGTGACCTACGACTTCGCCGTCATCGGCGCCGGCGTCTTCGGCGCCTGGATCGCCCGCGCGCTCACCCTCGCCGGCCAGCGCGTCATCCTGGTGGATCAGTACGGCCCCGCGCACCCGCGCGCGAGCTCGGGCGGGGAAACCCGCATCCTTCGCATGGGCTACGGCGCCCGGGAGCTCTACACGCAATGGAGCTGGCGCGCGCGGCGGCTCTATCAGGAGTTCTACTCGGCCACCGAACCGGAGCTCTTCCAGCCCGCGGGCTGCCTGTGGCTCGGTCGCGGCGGGCGACGAGTTCCTCTCCGCCACCAGCGCTGTTTTCGACCGCCAAGGCATCCCCTACGAGCTGCTCGAACAGCCCGCGCTGGCGCAACGCTGGCCGCAAATCGCTTTCGGCGACCTGACCCACGCGCTCTACGAGCCCGCCGCCGGCGCGCTGCTGGCCCGGCGCGGCGTGCAGACCGTGGTGCGCGAAACCGTCAAAGCCGGGCTTGCTTACCGGCAAATGGCCATCGGCCATCCGCCCCTCGCCGGCCTCTCCGCCGGCACTTACATTTACGCCTGCGGACCCTGGCTGCCCAAGTTATTCCCCGAGTTACTCGCCGATAAGATAGTCCCCACCCGGCAGGACGTGCTCTATTTCGGCGTCCCGGCGGGCGACGAGTCTTATGCTCTGCCGGCACTGCCCGCCTGGATCGACGCGGGCGACCTGCTGTACGGACTGCCGGACATCGAAACCGCGGCTTCAAGATCGCCGTCGACCGCCACGGCCCCGCGATCGACCCGGACACGCTCGAGCGCACCGTCGCGCCGGCGACCATCGAGGCCGTGCGCGCCTATCTCGCCCGGCGCTTTCCCCGGCATGGCCGCCGCGCCGCTGGTGGGCACGGAAGTGTGTCAATACGAGAACACGGCCAACGGCGACTACCTCATCGACCGGCATCCGGAGCACGCGAACGTGTGGCTGGTGGGCGGCGGCTCCGGCCACGGGTACAAGCACGGCCCGGTGGTGGGCGAGGTGGTGGCCGCCGCGCTGCTCGAGAATGCGCCGATCGATGCGCGCTTCTCGCTCGGCGCCAAGCCGGCGATCGACGGGCGCCGGCGCCACTCCACCGTGTCCCGCTCGGCTACTTGAGCGCGCTGAGCCGCGCCAGCAGGTCCTCCCGGGTCAGCTCCGCCATCGCCTTGTGGAACTTCACCTGGCGCTGATCCCCCGGCCGGAGCACCGCCACGATCGTCTCCAACGGAGGGCAACCCGGCTCGCTGCAGGCGAGCTCGCTCACCATCACGGTCGATTCCTCGCCCAGCGCCAGGATCTCCGCCGTCCAGGCCTTGATTTGGCTCGAGGCGCCCGCGTTGTTGGATCTCTTCTGAAACAGGTCCATCGCGTCTAATGATATCGAAATATCACTAACGGCGGATCGCCCACTGCCCCGGAGTAGCGCTTGTTGATGATAAGTAGATATCATTACAAGCATGGACACCAGGCAACTCCCGGTCACCGTCCTCTCCGGCTTCCTCGGCGCTGGCAAGACGACTCTCCTGAATCACGTCCTCCACAACCGCGAGGGCATGCGCGTGGCCGTCATCGTCAACGACATGAGCGAGGTCAATATCGACTCGCAACTCGTGCGCGACGAAGCGGGCCTCAGCCGCGTGGAAGAGAAGCTCGTGGAGATGAGCAACGGCTGCATCTGCTGCACCCTCCGCGACGATCTGCTGAAGGAAGTCTCGCGGCTGGGCCGGCGAAGGCCGGTTTGACTACCTGCTGATCGAGTCCACCGGCATTTCCGAGCCCCTGCCCGTGGCCGCCACCTTCACGTTCACCGACGAGCAAGGAAAGACGCTAGGCGATGTGCCCGCCTCGACACCATGGTCACCGTGGTGGATGCCGCAAAGTTCCTGGACGACTATCTGTCCGTCGACGACCTGGCCGACCGTCAGTTGGCGCTCAACGAAAACGACGAGCGCGGCGTCGTTGACCTCCTCATCGATCAGGTGGAGTTCGCCAACGTCCTCGTGATCAACAAGACCGATCAAGTCACTCCCCAGAGCCTGGAACAGCTCGAGGGCATCCTGCAACACTTGAACCCCGACGCCAAACTAGTGCGCGCCGAGCGCGGCCGCGTCGGCCTCCACCAGATCCTGAACACCGGCCTGTTCGACATGGAGAAGGCCGAGCAGGCCCCCGGCTGGCTCCAGGAGATCAATGGCAAGCATGTGCCGGAGACCGAGGAGTACGGCATCTCGAGCTTCGTCTATCGCGCCCGGCGGCCGTTTCATCCCGAACGCTTCTGGAGGCTGCTGGACGAAGTCATGGCGGGCGTCATCCGCGCCAAGGGCTTCCTCTGGATCGCCTCCCGGCCGGAGATCATGGGAATCTTCTCCTCGGCCGGCATCTCGGTCACCATCGATCCGATGGCCTACTGGTACGCCGACCTGCCTCGCGAGGACTGGCCCGCCGACCCGGAAACGCTCGACCAACTCGCCAGCCTGTGGGACCCGGAGCACGGCGACCGCCGCCAGGAATTGGTCCTCATCGGCATCGGCATGGACGAAGCGGCGCTCCGCGCGGATCTCGACCACTGCCTGCTCAACGATGCCGAAATGGCGCTCGGGCGTGAAGCGTGGCGCGCGTTTCCTGATCCGTTGCCGGTCTGGGAGTTGACCTCGGCCGCCAAGGCCTCTTCTTGATTGCTCAACGGCGCCTCACTTCGACCCGGTCACGGTTTGCGAGAGGATTACTCTTAGCGCCCATGAGAGCTTGCCTGATCTTCCTCTGCCTGCTCCGCGCCGCCGCACAAGCGCCGCGCGAGCCTCTTGGTCTGCTGCCGATGCCGTGGCCGGCCGCCAATCCCTACAGTCCGGCGAAAGCCGAACTCGGCCGCATCCTGTTCTTCGACCAACGCCTCTCCGCCGCCGGCGACGTCTCGTGCGCCAGTTGCCACAAGCCCGAATTCGCCTTCTCCGACGGGCTCAATGTGCCGGTGGGGACGCATCAGGCCAAGGCCGGTGAGCGCTCCTCGCCCTCGCTGATCAATCGCGGCTACGGCCGCTTCCAGTTCTGGGACGGACGTGTGGCCACGCTCGAGGAGCAGGTCCGCGGCCCGATCCAGAATCCCCTCGAGATGGGCAACTCGGTCGAGTGCGCCGCCGAGACGATCGGCCGCATCGCCGGCTACCGGCCGCTCTTCACCGCCGCCTTCGGCTCCGTCGACGTCACCTTCGAACGCATCGCCCAGGCCATCGCCACCTTCGAGCGTCTGATCGTCTCCGGTAACTCCCGTTACGACCGCTACCTCGCCGGCGACCGGTCTCAACTCAAAACCCCAAGAAGTGCGAGGCATGCAACTCTTCTTCGGCCGCGCGCAATGCAGCCAATGCCATAGCGGGCCGAACTTCACCTCGGAAGAGTTCACCAACCTCGGCCTGGGGATCGACCGCCCGCCGCTCGACCGCGGCCGCAGTGTGGTCACCGGGCGGCAGGAGGATTGGGGCGCCTTCAAAGTGCCCACCCTGCGTGAATCCACCAAGACCGGTCCCTGGATGCACGACGGCCGCATGAAGGCGCTCGAGAACGTGATGAACTTCTACCGCCAGGGCGGCATCCTCAACGCCGGCCGCGACCGGCGCATCGTGAAGCTGGACTTCTCCGACGATGAGCGCGCCGACCTGATCGCCTTCCTCCACGCGCTCGAGGGCGAGGGTTGGCAGCATCTGAAGGCGCCGGACCGCTTCCCGCAGTAGCTACCGGGCGAACGCCAGGCCTTCGCGTCATGGAGGGCGCGCGGAGAATTGAACGGACGGTAAGTGCCTCGTTACGGCGGACCGAAACGCGCCTCAGCGCACGCGCCTGTAAACGCGCACCCAGTCCACCTCCATGCGCGTGCCGTCCAAAGCTTCGGTGATCGTCCCCGCCCACGGGATCACGGCCGTGCTGAGCCGGACGTCGGCGGGCACCGTGCAGAACGCGCAAAAGCGTCCGGCCCACGCGCGCGCCGTTCACATAAAACGTCACGCCCGCCGCATCCCATTCGGCCCCGAACACCTGGAAGTCGTCGCTCATGTCGAACGGCGAAATCCAGAAGCGGCCCACCGCCGTGCGCGGGTTGGTTCCGTAGTTGTGAATCGTGTAGTTGCTGCGCCCGCGGAAAATGGCTCTCGGTGATGTCGATCTCATGCACGGCCGGATTCGTCGTGAACAGCCAGAACGCATTGTTCAGCCCCGACGCCTGCCCGATCTTCAGCCGCGCTTCGAAATACCCGTGGAGTTGACGGAACTGCCGCGTCCAGATATGTCCGCTGGTCCACTCCTTGCCGCCGCGCCGCTCGCGCTTGGTCAGCAGCGAGAGCAAGCCCTCTTTCACCTCGATATTCTCCGGCCAGCGGCTGGATTGAATATGGGCCGGTGCGCTGGAGTCCACACTCCACGCCAACCGGTCCAGCGTGTCGCCGTTGAACTCATCCTGAAACGTGAGTTTCCATTCACCCTCGCGCGGCGGACCGGCGTCGAAGAAGGCATCCACAAAGCGCCGCAAGAGCAGCGCGGCATGGAACCGCGTGGCCTCTTCGCCCGCGAAAAACTCCGCGTCCAACAGCCCCAGGGAGGCCAGATACTCGGCCGGCTCCACGGCGTTGGCCTCGCTGGGTAAACGGGGCAGCCATTCCAGATTTCGCCCGGTGGCTTCGATCGCCCGCACCGCCATGCGCATCAGGTCCCGGCGATCCAACGCGCGTTCGGGCGCTTCCTCCTCGAGCAACCCCGCTTGCCGGGCCATCGCGGCCGCCGCCGCCCGCTCGTCCGCCGTCGTCGCGCGACGGTTCGCCCGGCCCGTTTGCAGCGGCATCCGTCCTGTCGCCCGCAACAGCCAGGTCGCGAACTCTCCCTGCCGAATCGGTTCGGCGGGCGAAAACTGATCGTCGCTGGCGCCCTCCAGGAGTCCCCGGAACCCCAAGCGTTCGAGCGCGGGCCGGAACGGATTGCCTTCCAGATCGGTCCACTGCACCAGCCCCCCGCCCACGGCCGACGACGTCACATCATCAAGCAGCAGACTGCCCAAAACCTCGCCGGACTCGCCCAGCGCGTCCAGGCGCAGCGCGGCCGCCCGCGTATTCACCACCGGTGTGCGCTTGGTGAGCCTGATCCGTTCCTCGCAGGTGCCGGAGAACGCGAACACCCCCAAATTCATCCAGCCGCTGGTGCCCGTGGAAGCATCCACGGTAATCTCGCGCGTCGTGTCACCCGTCACCACCTCGAGCACCGTTTGGGCATCGTTGGCGGAGGTGTGAACCACTTTGTAGAAGGAAACGCGCGCCCGCACCGGACCGGAGTAGGCGGGACGCCAGTCGGCGGTGGCGCCCACGGCCGTCGTCCAGTAACTCACGGCGCCGGCCGTGTGTCCCGGCAGCGAACTGATCTGCCACTCCGGTGAAAGGGAAAAGGAGGGCGAGCATTGGGCCAGCAGCGCCGTGGCGCAAGCCAGGCCGCCCAGGATTCGGACGATCGTTCCCATCTGGCCATTCTACCGGATTGCGGCGATCTGAAATTTCAGATTGTCCCGGCGGCCGCAGCGTGGTCAGCGGCAGGCAGGAGGATTGGGGCGCCTTCGTGAAGCTGGACTTCTCCGACCATGAGCACGCCGACCTCCATCGCCTTCCTCCCAGCGCTCGAGGGCGAGGGTTTGGCAGCATCTGAAGGCGCCGGACCGTTTCCCGCAGTAGGGGCCAGCCCGTGTACTAAGAGGATCGGCCCGGCTTTGGTAAGTGAGGGAGCCGATTGGGTCCGGCGTTGCTTTTCCTTACCCTGGGACATGACCATCCACCGTCTGATGCTCCTGGTCAGCCTCCTGGCGCTCCCCGTCGGCGCCCAGATCCGCGAACGCGCTCCGTCCGGGATCCGCATCACGTACAAGTGCCAGGACAAAGGCCGGTACACGGTGGAGTACGACCAAGGCAAGCGGCATTACTGCTTCGATGGCCAACACTACACCGAAAAGACCCTGACCCTCGAAGCTCGTCAATTCTTCAACGACTTGGATGCCACCATGGCTGACGTCCAGGCGAGGGTCGCCCAGATCCCGCGTTCGCAGCCAGCGCCCGCCCGGCTGCCGGCGTCCCGGCCCGCGCCCTCCGCCGCCGGCGTGCCCGCCAGCACCCGCCCGCCCGCGCGCGCCGTCCCGCTCGACGCCGTGAACACCATCCAAACCGGCCAGCCGCTGGCGGACGTGGTGGCCAAGCTCGGCCAGCCTTCCGGCCGCCTCACCGGCTTGGCCGACGGCGAGGAGCGCTGGAGTTATCTGCTGCAATCGGGGCGGCACCGCCCGCCTCCGCGTGAAGGACGACAAGGTCGTCGCCGTCCTCCTGCCCTAGGCCCCGCGCAAGCGCCGGCAGAGCTCCGCCACCGCCACCATCGGCACCAGCGGATTGCCCGCTTCGTCCAGCCAGGGGCTGCCCGCCGCAATCACCGCCCGGCCCGGAACCACCGCGAAGAACCAACCGCTCACGGCCGACTTCGCCGGGCACCCCACGCGCGCCATCCACTCCCCGCTGGCTTCATACACTCCGCCCACCGCCATCTGCGCCAGCACCTCGCGGGCATTTCGCCCGTCGTTCAACAGAGCCCCGCCCGCCAGCCGCGCCAATCCCCGCCCGCTCACCGTCAGACAGCAGACACGAAAGTACGCCTCGTAGACCGCCTCCGCCCCGGAGATCGCCCCGGCTGCTTCCAACTCGCGGATCAACTCGCGATTCGCCGCGTCGGCGTCGGGGGCCAGCACCTCTTCCAGGCACTCGGTGTCGATGGCGAATTCGGCCTCCGGCGCGAATTGCCGCAGCCAACCGGCGAAGCGCTGGCAGCGGTCCGCGGCGTCCTCGCCCGGCAACAGCGAAGCCAGCACCATCGCGCCCGAATTCAGCATCGCATTGCGCGGACGCCCGCCATCGTCCCGCAGTTGGCGGGCCGAATAATAGGGCAGCGCGCTCGCCTCGCAGCCGATCCGTTGCGCCACCGCGTCCGAGCCCAGCGTCTCCAAGGGCATGCAGCAGCAGAAACGGCTTCGCGGCGCTCATCAGCGTCGCTGGCCGGTCGGCGTCGCCGCACACCGCCAACGCGCCGCCGGGCGAGGCGACGCTCAGGCTGTCGCCCACGCAACAGCCTGGCGCATCCATGTGATAACAAGGCCGCCCGTCCAGCTCCGCGTAGGCACGGAGCAGGACGGCCTCCAGTTCGGTTGTTGTGAAGGGCACCCCGTTGGATGCCTGGACCGGCCTTACTGCTTCTCGGCTTCCGGCGCCGCCGCGGGCTTCTCCCGCTTCACTACGAAGTTCACCGGCTCGTTGATGCCAAAGGCCAGCGTCATCTTCATCTCATCGGAGGTGGGCACGCCCTGGTAATGAAACACCATGTCTTGGTTGTAGACGTGGTAGCGGAGCTGGAACGACAGCTTGCCGTCCTGGAACAAACCGGCGCTGACGGGCACCGGACCCTGCGGGCCCACCGCTGTGCCGGTCACTTTGCTGCCCGTCCGTCTTCAGGTTCGAAAGACATGGCCACGGCACCCCGAGGGGTGTTGATGTGGCCCGCCCACTTACCGTCGATGTCAGCCGCGAAACAGGAGATGGTGGCCATGGCGGCCACTGCGATAGCACGAAAAGAACGCATGTGATCCTCTCGCTCCAGTGTCGGCCGGGAACCTGCGCCGGGCCAGTAGAACTCCGGGCGGGATGGTTCTAGCCGCTCTCCAGTACGAAAGATTCAGAAACCGATTCGCCACTTCACCGTCACGTTGCGCCCCATGCCATCCATGCCCCAGCCAATGCCGCGGTAGTTGCGGTCGCCGAGGTTGGAAAAGTCGAGGAACAGGTCGGAGTGTTCGCTTGTCGTGATGCCAGCTCGCAGGCCGAAGGTCGCCCAACCGGGGATCGCCGAATAGAGCGGCGCGGAGTTCGCGCTGCCCAGCACGCGGTTCTGCACCTGCGCCAGAGTCTCGCCCGTGGCGGTCAGGATCCCGTTCGACACCAACCCGCGCACCCGCGCGCCGTTGTTGAAGAAATTGGCAATGTTGTTGCGCGAGCGCAACGCACCGGTCCGGCGGTCCGCCAGCGAGATGGAGGGGATCCGCGTCTGCCGGTCCGCGACGGTCGAGTAGGCTTCGGTCCAGAAGCGGCGCGACGAGGGCGCCCAGCGCAGGCGGAAGTTCGCCATGGTGGGTGGCGACCCGGGCTCGATGTCCGGTGGCAGGCCGGTGGCCGAATCCTCGGTGTACACGTAGGTGAGGTTTTCTTCGAAGGTCACCTGCCGGGTCACCCGCACCTTGAGCACCTGCTCCACGCCTTGGAGCCGCGCGCCGGTGAAGTTGGCCGCACCAGCACCGGCTGCGTGGCGATCGGCACGAACACCGCGCCGCTCGGCAATTGGCGCGTAATGATCTGGTCGCCCAGCGGCTGGCCCGTCGCTCCCGCGGGCAGCAGCAGCGTTTGCGAAACGATCGTGTTGTTCAGGCGGATCCAGAAGCCCGACACCTGCGCCTGCACGCGCCCCGTGCGCAGTTGCAGGCCGAGGTCGTAGTTGTTCGTCACCTCGGGCCGCACCGTTGGACCGGCAGCCCGCTGTCCACCGCCTGGTCGTCCGCCCGGTTGCCGATGCGCGCCCCGCGGCTGGCCACGTCGTTGACATTGGCCTCGAAGAAGCCATTGCCCTGGATGCCGAGCGTACCCAGATCCGTCATGCTGGGCGCCCGGAAACCACGGCTGTAACTGGCGTGGACCGACACCGGCCCCGCCACGCGGAACACGCCGCCCGCCCGGCCCGACACCGCGTTCGCGGTGAGCGAATCCGAAAGGTTCAAAGCGGACGCGGGCGATTTGTACGTGGCGCCGCCGAAGCGCAGCGCGCCGCTCAAGCGCAGGCGGTTCGACGCGAAGGGCGACCAAGTATCCTGCGCAAACAGCCCATGGATCTTGTAGGTGGCGCCATTTGGCACGCGCGGCCGCGAAGCCACGAACACCCGCGTCGCCGGCGTGAAGGTGAAGGCCGGCGAGGTCATCTGCTCGTGATAGCCTTCGCCGCCCAGGTAACTTCGTGCCTCCTGGCCCAGGCGCTTGGACACTTGTACCTGCGCTCCGAAAACGCGATTGCGCTCGAACTGATTCGTGATGGCCGCCGCGGGATTCCCCTGCCCGCCCTGGTTCACCCGCTCCTCGCGCTGGGCGTTGAAGGAGCCGGTGACGGACAGCTCGTCGAAGCCCGCCCAGCCCGCGCGCGAATAGCGCAGATAGCCGAAATCGAGCATGATGTTGCGCAGGTCGGCAATCAGATTGCCGTCGCCGCCCAGCAATTGGTCGTAGCGGCGTCCGCCGTCCTGCTGGCCGCGCTCGTAGTGCGCCACCAGGTTCTGGCGGGGCGAAAGCCGCAACTGCCCGTGGAACATGCCGCCGTACTGCGTGAAGGCGGTGTCCGGCAGACGCTCGCCGCCAATCACCGTCGACGGCAGCCCGAGGAACCGCGTCACCGCCGCGTGCGAATCGAACCCGCCGCCCGTGCGGAAAGCGATTCACGCGGCGGGCGGCGAGATTGGTGACGAAGCGAGACGTCCTCCCGCATAGCCCACACTCGCGTTGCCTCCAGCGCTATTGGTGGCCGACTGAAAGAGCGGCGAAAGTTCTCCATACCAGCGCGGCGTGTCGAGCCCCGCCCCCACCGCCGGCGATTCCAGGTTGACGATGCCGCCCACCGCGTCGGAGCCGAACTGAGCGCTATTCGGGCCGCGCAGGAACTCGACGGAGCCGAGATTTGAAGGATCCACGAGATTCTGAAACGTGCTCACGCCGCCGCGCTGGGCGGAAGTGGTGTAGCGCACGCCGTCGCGATAGACGGCCACGTTCTTGCCCGTGAGCCCGCGCACGAAGAAGGAGCCCATGCTCGAACTCGTCCGCACTTGTTCGACGCCGGGTTCGCCCGTGCCGGCCTCGGTGAGCACCGTGATGGTGCGTTGGCGAAGCTCCTCGTTATCCAGAACGGAGGTCCGCTGCGCAACCGCGTCGGTGTACTGTGCTTGGCCGGCTTCGGCGCGGACCGTTACCTCCTGCGCCAGGGCATCCAGTTCCAGCACCACTCGCTCCTGGCCGGGAGCATCCACGGCCAGGCTGCGCTCGGCGAAGCCGGTCCGCTGGATCCGGAGGAGATATCGGCCCGCGACGGCGGTGGTGAACTGGCAGAGACCCTGGCTGTCGGTGGCCGCCACCAAGCCAGCTTTCTGGTCCGCGCGAGTCAGCGTCGCGCGGACGCCTGGATGGGCCTCTGTTGGGAATCGACGATTTCGAGACGGAAGGTCTCGGCGTGAGCGCTCGATGTAACGGCCCAATACACGAGCACCACGGCCTGCCGGAGAGAGGCGGGACGCATTGATGGAATTGTACCGCGGAACAAATCAAAACAGCCCCGCCCCTGCAGAAGCCTACGACACTGCGGCGCGCCGCCGGCGCCAAGCGGCCACGGCGAGCCCAGCCGCCGCCAGCGCGATCGATGCCGGTTCGGGCACTGCCGCCGCTGGGCCTGCACCCGGCGTAAAGTCGATGGAGTTGTTCGGGATGGTCACCCTGAATGGATCCGTGCCCCACCAATGCAGCCGCACCTCCACTTCGTTCGCTTCCACCGGGTACGGAATCCAGAACAGGCCCGTCATCTGCTCGTTGGCATCGACGCCCTGTAAAGCGAGGATGTTGCCATCGTAGTCGGTCACGCCGAACCAGAATTCGTTGGACTCCGAGTTGAAGCCATCCTGCGGCGAAACGGTGAAGTCCCATGTCAGGGACACCCAGTCGCTGGCGGTCCCGTTGAGAACACTGAGGTCGATCCACAGCCGGTCGAAACCCCACATGAACGGACCGGAATCGGCCGTGCCATACAACTTGCGCCCCAGGCTGCCATCAGGCATGACGACATCGCTCTGGAAAAATTCGTAGGCGGTGGCATTCACGTCCACGACATTCACACTGATGATGCCGGCGGAGGCGTGGCTAGCCGCCAAGAGAGATAGGGCAATAAGAGTTTTCTTTGCGCTCCAGAACATCGTGAGGCCAGCATAGGGCTCCCCGCCGAGGCAAATCACCGGTACACGAGTTGGGAATACGAGTGCGAATCACCCTAGCGGCCGTCTCAGGAAACACCGCAGGACTCGCCTTAGATCAGGAGGCGGAACGTGAACATCTTCGTGCTCGGGCCTGAGGCCGTGGGCATCACGGGCAGAATCCCATACTCGCCCGGGCCCAGCGGCGTGGGCAGCACCACGCGGAACTGATTCGGCCCCACCTTCTCCACGCCGAAGGCGATGGCCCCCTTGGCCACGCCGCTCTTCGCATTGGTGGGGCCCACCAGAAACTCGCGCTCACCGCCCTTGGGCGCCGCCTTCATCGGCAGCAGCAGATAGTTGTTGATGGTCATGCCGGGCGGCGGCACCAGAATCACTTCCATCGGATTCTGCAGAAAGTTGCGGCTGCTGGGCCCGGCCAGCGTTCCGCCCACGTCCTTCTTGATGATCCCGGCGCTGGCGAAGCTCTTCATCGCGCCGGAGGTCTTCCACTGGATTTCTTCGGTGAGGAGCTCGAAGTAAGCGGAGCCCTTTTTGTACCAGACGCCAGGGGCGGCCAAAGCGGCGGGGCTGTCCGGTGTCGGGCCCGGCTTGGCTTCGCCCGGTTTCGCTTCGCTCGCTGCTGGCGGGGTGGAAGGCGTCTTGCCCTTGTCCATCATGGCGCGAATGATCCGCTCGGAGACGCCGGCTTCCTTCAGCATCACCAGTTCGTTGGCGCCCAGGATGAAGCTCGAACTCTGCTGGCCGATCGCGGTGATCACCAGGTCCTCGCTCAAGCCCGCCTTCACCAGCTTCACCACGCCCTCGTTGGTGAGCGCCTCCTGCGCGAACAGGCACGAAAGCACGGCCACTGATAAAAACAGAATCCTCATCTTTTGATTTTACGCGACCGGGGCCGCGCAGGCGTTCGAGCAGGCTCACCACGTCGACGCCGATCCCCATCCGGTAGGTGTCGCGCGCCGTGGCGGCCGATGCCAGCGAAACCCGGGATCCCAGAGCGCGACGCCGGGCGCCGGCTCGAGCGTCAGCGGTGCCTCCGTGGTGTTGGCGCGCGCCAGCCGCAGTGAGGCCGTGGCGAAAAGATAGACGTGCTGCCAATCCCCCGCGCTGGCCAGCGGATAGAAGACGTCGAAGCGCGCGGCCACGCCGCGGTAACGCCCGCCGCCCAGGAACTGATCCTGGCCGAGCGTCACCATCCAAGTGGCGGGCGGAGCCGTGCCCGAGGAATGCGTGGTCAGGCGCAGGCCAGCGCCGTAGGAACGGTCGAAGCGTTCGCGATCCGGCGGCACCAGACCAACGAACTCGGTCCGCGCGTAGGGATAGCGCGCGTCGAACGCGGCTCGCTGTGGCGTGTTCACCGCCGGGGCGCGGTAGACGACGCCCTGCCCCGCGGCGTCGGATAAGCTGCCCTGGGCGCCGAAGAAGACCGGCACACCGAGCGTCCGATGTTGGCCGAAGCGGGCAAGGCGGAGTTCGACGCCGGAGAGGAACTCCGCGCTGCGCGCCAGTTCATTCAACGGCGTGGTGGCGGCGGTGGAGGCGAGCGCCGTGGAGAAGTGGGCGGCGGGCGCGGTGATCTGCCGCGGCGAGGAGGGCGATGCGGACATTGCCCCACAGTGTCCAGCGATTCGTCAGCGGCCGCGCGATGGCGAAATCGAGAAACAGGTTCTGATGCGCCTGAGCAGAACTGGCGCCAGCCTGGTGCAGCCCGGCGATGAAGCGCGCTTCGGGCGGCGCGGAGAGCAGAAGGAGGAAGAGAGGGAGTTTGAACATGGGAGGTCACCCAGGTTCACCGTCGCACGAGGGTGTTTCTGGCTCGCCTCCTCGATTCCCCTAAGCCATTGAGCCGCCTGGAAAAAGTCGCCATCGAATCGGCGACACCGGCGAAAATGGCTCCCTCACTCGCTCAAAACCCGTGAGCCGCCAGCACCACTCGGGCCGACGCCTCGTCAGGCGCCGCAATGGCCGCCCGCAAAAGTTCTTCCGCTGCGGCTCGACTGCCCTCTTGGCGGCCCTCTTGAAGCCCTTCCTACAGCCCCTCCTGGCGGCCCTCCTCCAGCCACTCCTGGACGGCCAAGCTCTCCCGCAATTCCGCTCTGGTCAGCATGCTTTCGGTCCTCTCCACCAGCGCCCGCCAGAGCGCTAGTTCCTCATTGCCACGATATCGTAAACCCGCCAAAGTGCGGTACTGCGCCAAGTGGCACAAGGCCGTCCAAGCGTCAAACTGCGGCTTGCCCTACTCGAGCAGCAGCGAAGCTTCGGTCTCCCAGGGACGGATCCAGTGCAGGTGGACGAAGTGACCGTAGCCCTCCTTGTCCACCTCGATCCGCCTGGGCGGCTCGGCCGGGCAACCGCGTTCGACCCAAGGCCCTTGTTGTACTCCGCCACCTGCTTCAGGTTCGGGGCAAACTTGGCAAAGGCCTCGAAGACGGCGATGAACGGCGGCTGGCCCCGGGGCCGGACAATCAGCCCCGTATCGAGCACCACCACCGCGCGAGAGATCTCCTGCGGCAGCAACTCGACCTCGGCTTCCACGCCGGGAGCCAGAATGCCCATCACTTCAAGAAAGCCGCGCGGGTCGGCCTCCGAAAGCGACTTGAAGGCCTCGTCGAAGGGTTTGCGATCTTCGCCCACATGGAATTAGTGGGAACAGGAGAGGCCGGGCGAAATGCGGGGAGAATCGCCCGGCCCCACTTTACTGCAGGTAGAAGGCGAACAGCGTATCGCCAGCGGCGGCGATCAGATACTGGTGCCCGTCGAGCGAATAAGTCTGCGGCGCGTTCGACACTTGGCCGATTCGCGAATGCCACAGGATCTTGCCGGTCACCGCGTCGTGCGCCACCAGGTTGCCGTTGATGTCACCGGCGAAGAGGAGCTTCGACGCCGTCGTCAAGGCACCCGGGCCGCCGCCGAAGCCGCCGCCCGTCGCCGACGGATACTTGTGCCGCCAGGCGATCTTGCCCGTCTTGTAATCGATGGCCGTCAGATAGCTGCCGACGCTCGCCACCATCTGCTCGTCCTTGCCGCCCAAACCCATGGCTCCGCGCGGATCGGTTTCGGTGAGATAGTACATGGCGTAAGTGTCGTTCTGGTGGACATAGAAAAGACCCGTGTCCGGCGAGTAAGCCGCCGGTGGCCAATTCGTCGCGCCGTAGTTATTCGGCGATACCAGCGAGCCGCCCACGGTGGAATCCTTCGAGACGTCGCGGATCGTCTGCCCTTTGGCGTTGATCTCCTTCACCCAATTCACCGTGTCGGAGAACTTGCTGGTGAGCAGATGCTCGCCGGTCAGGCGGTCGACGACGTAGAAGTAGCCGTTACGGTCGGCGTGGAGCACCATCTTGCGCTTCTTGCCCTTAAAGTCGCCGTCGACGAGGATGGGCGTCTCCGACGAATCCCAGTCGTGCGTGTCGTGCGGGTTGAGCTGGTAATACCAAGCCATCTTGCCGGTGTCGACATGGATTGCCACCAGCGAGCAGGTGTACAAATTGTCGCCATCGCGGCTCTTGGGATTCGTGTAAGAGGGCGACGGATTGCCGGTGCCAAAGATATAGAGCTTCGTCTCGGGGTCGTAAGCGCCCGGGATCCACACGTTGCCCGCGCCCACGCGCGCGCCTTCGAGCGTCCCCCAGGTTTCGAGGCCCGGGTCGCCTTTCTTCTGCGGCACGGTGTAGAAGGTCCACTGCACGGCGCCGGTTTCGGGGTCGCGCGCCTGCACGTAGCCGGGCGCGTCGAGGTCGTTGCCGGTGCCAATGATGACATGGTTGTCGATGATGATCGGGGCCATCGTCGAGAAGTACTGGCGGTTGAAATCGGCGATGGGCACATGCCAGAGCTCTTTGCCGCTCTTGGCGTCGAGGCAGACGAGATAGTCGTCCGGCGTTTCCATGTAGAGGCGATTGCGCCACATGCCGAGGCCACGATTGCCGATGTGCGTGCCGCCCTTGGTCTTCCAGAAGTAGTGCCAGAGGATGTGGCCGTCGCGCGCGTCGGCGGCCCAGGCGTTGTCGGGCGTCGAGAAGTAGAGCACGCCGTCCACCTGCAGGACGGACGCCTTGATCGACGTGCCGCCAAACGGATTGGCGGCCATCTCGCCGGTGCCTTCGCCGCCGATGATGGTGGGCGGTCCACCGAAGCCGCCAAAGCGGCCGCCGCCTCCGCCAGCGTTGCCGGGGCCGGCCGTGACGCGCGTCGTCCAGGCGAGCGTCAGATGCTTGACGTTGGCCGGAGTAATCTGTGTCAGCTTCGAGTAACGTTGGCCGGAGTAATCGCCGGAGTAAGTGGGCCAGTCGTTGGCCAGCGGCTTGTGGATGTCGGCCGGATCGAGCGATTGCGCCAACAGGGCGAGGAAAAGCAGGGTCGTGTTCATTTCAGGGTCACCAGATAGGCCGTCACGTCATGAATGTCTTTGTCGGTGTAGACCGGCAGCAGCGCCTTGTGAGGCTCGAGCGGATCGTGGATCTCCACTTTGGGCGTGTCGCCGTTGCGCGTGAAGCTGCGCTGCCGGCCGTCCTTGTCGGTGAGCGTGACGATGAAGTCGTCGACGCGGTTGAGGACGCCGTCGGCCTTCTGGCCGTTGGCGAGCGTGACGGTCACCGTGGTGGGCGACACGCGGCGCGGCGGCGCCGCCTGCGGCCCGAAGCCGCGGCGCGGGCCGGGCATGAGCCAGGTTTGCTGCAGGTTCTTCGGGTCGGTGATCTGCGAGGCGATGCCCTTCAGATCACGATTGCCCACGGCGTGGCACTTGGCGCAGGTCTTGTCGAAATAGACCTTGCCGGCGGCGGCGTTGCCCACCACGATGGTCTCGGGCGTCATGCGCGATTGGTCGTAGCCGCCCACGCGGAAGCTGTGCAGGAAGGCGGCGATGTCCTTTACCTGCCCGCCGGGCAGATCGAACTTCGGCATGCCCTGGCGGCCTTCGCGGAGCACCGGGCCGAGGAGTTCACCGTCCTTGTCGTTGAGCACCACTTCGGTGCGGATGAGGTTGGGCCCACCGGAGCCACCGCGCGCGTCGGCGCCGTGGCAGAAGGTGCAGTGGATGCCGTAGACCGCTTTGCCGCGGGCGACCACTTCGGGGTCGGCGGGCGGCCGCGTGGGGAAGGCGGACATATTAGGTCGCGCCGGCGGCGCCGGCTTGGGAGGAGCGGGAGTCGGCGGCTGCGCGATGGCGCTCGCGGCCGCGACCAGGGCGAGAATTGGAATGCGCATTACGAGACGAACTCACCAAACTATCATGGGTCGACGGCATAGAATGATATCGATCATGCTCCGCCGCCGCGATCTTCTGCTGGCCGCTGCCGCTGCCAGCCGCAAGCCCAACGTCATTCTGATTCTGGCCGACGACCTCGGCGTTGGCGATCTCGGCTGCTACGGGCAGAAGCTCGTCCCGACGCCGAACATCGACCGATTGGCGAAGGAGGGCCTTCGCTTCACGGCCGCCTATGCCGGGGCGATGGTGTGCGCGCCGGCGCGCTGCGCGCTGATGACGGGCTACCACATGGGCCACGCGACCGTCCGCAACAACTGGGAAGTCTACCCGGAAGGGCAGCATCCGCTGGCGGAGCGCGACACGACCGTCGCGCAGGTGCTGAAGCAAGCCGGCTATCGGACAGGGATCTGCGGCAAGTGGGACTCGGCGGGCCGCAATCGGCCAGCACGCCCACGAAGAAGGGCTTCGACTTCTTCTATGGCTACAACTGCCAGCGCCACGCGCATCGCTTCTTCCCGGCTTACCTGTGGAAGAACGACGAGCGGGTGCCGCTGGCGCAATCGCGCGACAAACGGATCTACGCGCAGGACCTGATCGCGCAGGAGAGCCTGAACTTCATCCGCGAGAACAAAGACCGCCCGTTCTTCCTGTTCTGCGCCTGGACGGTGCCGCACGGGCCGTACAACCTCGACAACGTGCCGGCCGTCACCGAGTGGGACAAGCCGGATTGGAAGCCAGCGGAGAAGGTCTATGCGACGATGCTCGCCCGGCTGGATGCCGACGTGGGTCGCGTGCTCGCGCTGGTGGACGAACTCGGGCTCGCGAAAGACACACTCATTCTCTTTGGCAGCGACAACGGCCCCGGCGGCGGCCAGGTGAACGACCGTCGCTTTGGCAGCCAGGCGGGCCTGCGCGACCGCAAGGGCACGCTGCGCGAAGGCGGCCTGCGGGTGCCGTGGATCGCGCGCTGGCCGGGGCAGGTGCCCGCGGGCCAGACGTCGGCGGTGCCGACGGCGTTCTGGGATGTGCTGCCGACGCTCGCCGAGCTGGGCGGCGCGAAGGCACCGAAGGGCATCGACGGCGTGTCGATGGCCGGCGTGCTGAAGGGCAAAGCCGCGCCGAAGCGCGAGGCGCTTTACTGGGAGCAATTGACGCCACAGAAGCTGACGCGCGCGCTGCGCATGGGCCGCTGGAAGGTGTACCAGGAGAAGGCCGGCGCGGCGCTCGAATTGTATGATCTCGACCAGGATCCGGCCGAGGCGAAGGATGTCGCCACGGCGCATCCGGAGGTGGTACAGCGGGCGGAGGCGATTCTGGCGAAGTCGCGGACGGAGACGACGATCCCCACGGTCGACCCGCGGATCTGGGAGAAACACAAGCTCGACAATGCGGCGCTCGACGCGATGATGGGCATCGTGCGATAGGATCGGTTGAATGCAGAAGCTCGCAGAAGTCTGCGTTGCCCGGCCGGTGTTCGCCGTCATGCTGATTCTCGCCCTGGTGGTGGTGGGCGCGGTGTCGTATGGCAAGCTGGGCGTCGATCGCTTCCCCGATGTCGACATGCCGTTGATCACGGTGCGCACCACGCTGCCGGGCGCGTCGCCGGAAGAGATCGAGAGCACCGTCACGCGCTTTATTGAAGACTCGGTGGCGACGGTGGAAGGCATCGACAGTATCAGGTCGACGTCGGTGGAGTCGGTGTCGGTGGTGACCGTCACGTTCAACCTGAGCCGCAATATCGACGTGGCCGCGCAGGACGTGCGCGACGCCGTGGCTGGCGTGATCAGCCAGTTGCCGCGCGATGCGAAGCCGCCACTGATCAAGAAGCTGGATGCCGACGCGTCGCCCATCATGACGCTGGTGCTGACCGGGCAGCGCACCGGCCGCGAGCTGTTCGAGCTGGGCGAACGCTCGGTGAAGGACGCGATTGAATCCGTCGGCGGCGTGGGCCAGGTGGTGGTGGTCGGCGGGCAGAAGCGCGCTATCAACATCTGGGTGGACGCCGACCGGCTGGCTGCTTACAAGATTCCGATTCTGCGGGTGCGCGATGCGGTGGCGCGGCAGAACTCCGACATCCCCGGTGGGCGCGTGGACGAAGGACGCCGCGAGCTGGTGCTGCGGACGCTGGGGCGCTTTCCGGATCCGAAAGAGTTCAACGAGCTGGTTGTCGCGACGATTGGCAATGCGCCGGTGCGCATTCGCGACATCGGCTACGCCGAAGACGGGCACAAGGAGCAGCGCACGGCGGCGCGTTACGACGGGCAGCCGGCGATCGCACTCGAGATCCGGCGGCAGAGCGGCGCGAACACGATGGACGTGATTCGCGCGGTGAAGGAACGGCTGGTGCGCGTGGAGCAACTGCTGCCGCCCGGCGTGAAGCTGGACACGGTGCAGGATCAATCGCGCTACATTCAGGCGGCCTTCGAAGAAGTGCAGTTGCACCTGATTCTGGGTTCGATACTGGCGTCGCTGGTGGTGCTGCTGTTCATGCGGAGCTGGCGCGCGACGGTGATTGGCGCGGTGGCGATTCCGGCTTCGATCATCGCGACGTTCGGCGCGATGCGGGCTTTGAACTTCACGCTGAACAACATCACCATGCTGGCGCTGGTGCTGATGGTGGGCGTGGTGATCGATGACGCGATCGTCGTGCTCGAGAACATTTTCCGCTTCATTGAAGAGAAGAAGATGGACCCGCGGCAGGCGGCGATTCTCGCGACGCGCGACATCGGCCTGGCCGTGATGGCGACCACGCTGAGCCTCATCGTGGTGTTCCTTCCTGTTTCGTTCATGAGCTCCATTTCGGGGCGTTTCCTTTATTCGTTTGGCGTGACGGCGACGGTGGCGATTCTCGTTTCGCTGCTGGTGAGCTTCAGCTTGACGCCGATGATGAGCTCGCGGCTGTTGACGCGCGACACGCTGGGCGGGCACGACTCGCGCGAGGGGCTCTACGGCTGGATCGAGCGGACCTACATGGCGATGCTCGGCTGGTCGATGCGGCACCGGGCGGTGGTGGCGCTGCTGGGCATTCTGACGATGGCGGCGACGGTGCCGCTGTTCAAGGCGCTGCGGCAGGAGTACCTGCCGACGAACGTGGACGAAAGCGAATTCGAACTGAGCATCAATGCGCCGGAGGGCGCGTCGCTCGATTCGATGGAGGCGGCGCTGGACTCGATTTACGCCGAGATCAAGGACATGCCGGGCGTGCGGCATTGCATCTCGATTGTCGGCACGGGCTACCTGCAATCGGTGACCAGCGGGCGCATGTACGTGAGCATGGAGCCGATCGAGGAGCGCGTGTTTTCGCTGTCGCGCTTGTGGAAGAAGACGCTCGAGGGGCATCCGATGGACGCCTTCAAGAATGTCTATTCGCAGCGGCAACTGATGGCGGCGATCCGAGCCAAGCTGAAGCGTTTTCCGGACCTGCGCTGCCGGGTGGCGAATCTGCAGACGCTGAACCAGGGTTCGGCGCCGGTGGACATCGACTTCGTGATCCGCGGGCCGGAGATCGGCGAGCTGTACCGTTATGGCGAAGCGCTGCGCGAGAAGGCGCTGAAGACGCCGGGCCTGGTGGACGTGGATACCACGCTGCGCATCAACAAGCCGGAGCTGCGCGTGCTGATCGACCGCGACCGCGCGGCGGACCTGGGCGTGGACGCTTCGGACATTGCCGGGTCGCTGCGCCTGATGGTGGGCGGCGACGATGAAGTGTCGCGTTTCCGCGATGACAAGATCGCGGAGGAGTATGACGTCGAGGTGCGGCTGAAGGGCGGCGACCGCGGGTCGTTGAAGGACATTTACAAGGTGTACGTGCCGTCGACGAAGACGGGCATGGTGCGGCTGGACAGCGTGGTGAACATGAAGGAATCGATGTCGGCGTACCGCATCGAGGGCCTGGATCGCCAGCGCCAGGTGGGCATTCGGGCGAACGTATTGCCGGGCTCGGGTTACGGCCTGGGCGACCGGCTGCCGGAGATGTTCAAGGCGGCCGAGGAGCTGAAGATGCCGGCGGCGTATTCGACGACGGTGATTGGGCGCGGGCGCGAATTCGAGCGGACGATGATCGAGTTCCTGCTGGCGTTTTCGTTGAGCGTGATTTTCATGTACATGATTCTCGCTTCGCAGTTCGAGAGCCTGCTGCACCCGGTGACGATTCTGCTGAGCCTGCCGCTGGCGGTGCCGTTCGGCTTCCTGTCGCTTTGGTTTTTCAAAGAGACGCTGAACCTGTATTCGGCGCTGGGCATTCTGGTGCTGTTCGGCGTGGTGAAGAAGAACTCGATTCTGCAGATCGACCACATGAACACTCTTCGCCGCGAGGGCGCTTCGCGCTTGCAGGCGATTCTGGATGGCAATCGCGACCGCTTGCGGCCGATTCTGATGACGACGGTGACCTTGGTGGCCGGCATGCTGCCGTTGGCGCTGGGCACGGGGCCGGGCGCGGAAGAGCGGCGGTCGATTGCGATTATCGTGATCGGCGGGCAATCGTTGTCGCTGCTGCTGACGCTGATTGTGACGCCGGTGGCGTATTCGCTGTTCGACGATTTGGGCGCGTGGCTGGGACGGCGGCGCGGCGTGGTGGCGCAGCCTGTGGCTGGCGATTGAGCGGGAGGGCCTTGCGCTGGCGATGGAAGGGGCGTAGGCTCGAAGCGCCATGATGACTTTCCATGAACTCCGTTCTGTTCTTGCATGTGGTCTCCTGCTGGCCGGGATGACGGCGTGGGCCGATGATCGCCGGCTGGTTCGATCGGTGGACAACCCCGTGGTGGTGGACGCGCGGGGCGAACGTTTGGGCGGCGTAGTGGGCTTGAACGGCCCCGTCGCCACGGTGGTGCTCCAAGTGGCTGGGCGCATGGTGAGCGTGCAGGTGATGAAGAGCCAGTTGCTCCCCACGGGTAGCCCGCTGTACTTCACGACGAACAACTGCTCGGGCGTTCCGCTGGTGGTGGCTTACGCCCCCGGCGTGGTGGAGCCGTCGACGCTGGCTTCGCCGGGCACGTCGATTTGGGTGGCGGTGCCGAATGTGAATCCGGTGCAGGTGACGGCGCTGTCGTTCGCGCCGGCCGTGCTGCCGGGCGGGCCGCCGGCGGTCTGCATTCCCACCGTGCCGCCCGTGTTGCCGCCGGGCGTGCCGCCGCCTACGCCGCCGCAGGTGTTCGTGGTGCCCGCGACGCGGCTGGTGGATTTGAACACCGTGTTTACGGCGCCCTACAGCGTCCGGCCGTCGTTGTTTTGAAAGTCGGTTGACGGCCACGCTCAGGTGGTTTGGGGCAGGGGGCCATCGCGCCAGAGGGCGACGATGTCCTTGAGGCGGCGGTAGATTTCGGGCTCATCGCGGAAGGCGGTGAAGAGGGCCTGCATGAGGCGAGCGAGGGAGTTGGGCGAGTTGAGGCGCTCCGGGGTGCATTCGGCCGGGACGGCGCTGGCGGCGGTGGCGGGCTCGGGATTCTCGGGTTCCATCTCGGGTTCGAAGACGTCGAAGGTCCAGGTCAAAGGTTCAGGCATTGCAATCACTTACCTCCTGATTCTCGGGTTCCAATGGTAATTCGACGATGGCGGCCGGGGCCTTGGCGCGGAGGAGGCGGAGGCGGAGGAGGTCGCGGTGCATGCGGGTGAATTGATTGAAGGCGGCGGCTTCGTAGCGGCCGGATTTGCGGAGGGGGGCCTTTTGGAAGGCGGCGACGGCGGAGGCCATGTCGCGGACGCCGGTGGAGAGGCAGAAGGCTTCGAAGGCCTGGATGCGGCGGATTTTCCAGGCGGCGGTAGCGAGTTGTTCGACCATGAGGACTTCGGTGATGTTGGCGGGCTGGTATTCCTCCATGAGTTGGGCGAGGAGTTCGGCGAAGCGGGCGCGGCTTTCGCCGGTCATGGTGACGGTGCGGGTGAGGAGGCCGTGGGTGGAGCGGTCGAGCTGCGCGAGGGCGGCGGCTTTGCCGGCCGGGGTGGTGGGGCCGTGGGAGCGCGCGCCGTTGCGGCGGGAGGCTTCGATTTGGGCTTCCGTTGGGTGCTTGGGCATTTTGCTTTTCCTTTCGGGTTTTTGGGCGCAGGGGTGCACCCGGTTGCCATCGTAGCTTGGCGTTGGTTTTGGGTCAGGTCCTCGATCCCCCTATGTTGTTGATTCGTTGGGGAAGATGAGGGATCGAATCGGCGACAACGGCGGAAATCGGGGAAGTGGGGTGGAAATTCGGGGCGGTGTGTCAGGGATTGCGGCGGGCGCGGGCGGCGCGGAGGCGGTCGGCCAGAGCGGGCCGGAGCGGGGTTTGTGGAACTGGCGGTGCGGACGGGATGGCGTCGATTTCGGCGGCGTTGGCGCGGTAGTAGTGGAGGGCGGCCTGGACCTGGGTGGAGGTCAGGGTGGGGAAGGCTTCGTGGATGTAGGCCGCGTCGTGGCCCGCGTTCGACAGGGCGGCGATGAGCGACACGCTGACCCGGCTGGCGCGGACGTAGGGGCCGTGGGGGCGGACTTCGATGTGGCCGTTGGGGAGCAAGAGCGTATTGCCTTCAAGCCTCAGACTACCAAGAGGCGGTAGAAGCCCGAGTGTTTGCGACCCAGATACTGGAGCAGTTCGAAGATGCCGTCGCCGAACTTCCGGGCCTCCTCGTTGCGCTGGCGCGTCCAATTGGAATTCTGGAAGAGTTCGATGAGCCGATCTTCGGGCTGAGCCGTGTGCTGGAGGAACTGCTCATACGCGGCGCGCAAAGACTTGACGTAAGGCTTGCAGCCAGCGATCTCGCCGGCACACCACTCGAGGCGGCGGGAGGGAGCGAGTTTGACCATCTCGCGCACATCGGCCGGCGTGACGGTCTTTTTCAGGGCGTAACGAGTGAGGAGGTAGAGCAGGCCGGAATAGCAGGTGAGCAGCCGACTATGCTTCAGTTTGTAGTTTTTCAGCTTGCGCTTGGCGCGCTTTCGGGCCGGGGTGCTCGCCGTGTAGGCTTCGTAGTTGACGCAGAAGGTGCGCCACATGCGCTGAATGTCGTTGGCGAGGTAGGCGGGCACGAAGTCGTTGGGGTGGTCCTTGAAGTCCCGCCAGTAGGCGTCAATGACTTTGTCCACCGTGGACCAATAGATGGGTTCCCCCAGGAGCGGCTGACTTTCGAGAAGCAGGAGGAGGCGCGCGGTGAAGGTGTTCCCGACGTCATCCTCGGGCTTGCCGAGCTTTTCGATGAGAACAGTGTCCGTGTAGTGGGCGAGATATTCGCCATCGCCGGAGAAGTCGGGAAAGCCCTGGCCGCGGGAGACGCGGATGAGATCGGCTTTGAGCAACAGTTCTTCGAGATGGGGCAGAGAACGCTGCTGCTGCTGACGCTGCTGACCAACGATGAAGAGGTCGAGATCGCTGAATTGGCTGGCCTCGCTGCGTCCGAGCGAACCGGTGACGTAGACGCAGCAACGGTCTCCGTAGTCGCGATCGGTTTGGGTCAACGCCGTTCTCAGGTGTCCGAAGCGCCGTTCGGAATCCCGACGCCGTGCATCAAGGATGCTGGATACCGCCTGGGCCTTTCCAGTGGAAGAGCCGTTCGAAGATGTCGGCTTGTTCGTGCGCGTCGTCGAGGGCATGGTGGGTGTGGGGGCGTGCGGACCGAAGTTCCGCCGAGAGCCGGGAACGGCCGGCGGCCGCGATGGGGAGCCCGGCCTTGACGGCAAAGGCGGTCTTCAGGTCGAAGCACTGGGAGTGATTGAACGGGGAGCCGTTGCGAGCGAAGCTGACGAAGTACCAATAGAGCCAGGTCCAATCGAAGCTTACGGGGTAGGCGACGAGGACAGGCCGGGCGCTGCCCGCCGTCTGGCGGATCCAGGCCTCGGCCTCGTTCATCGCCTGCTCGGGGCTTGCGCCTTCGCGGAGCAAGCGGTCGCGATCGAGACCATTGACCCGAAGGGCTTCGGGCTCGAAGCGACCGGAGATGGGACGGAGTTCACGGTAGAAATCGCTGGGGGCGGGTGGGGGCGTGAAGCGCCGGCCGTCGAAGCGGCCCACATAGACCAGCGCGAAAGAGAGCATGGAGAAGGGTCCGGGGATGGGACCGTCGGTTTCGACGTCAGCGGAGAAGTAAGCGTCGGTCGTTTCGGACGCGCCGGGGAGGATGGCGGGCGGGGCATCGGCTTCCGAAAGCAGGGGCATGGCGATTCTCTGAGGCTAGCATGGCCATCCGGCGGGGGGAAGCGGCGGAGTGCGTCGTGCGGCGGCAGCTAGCGACTTCGCGATAGGAAGCTACCAATCGCCGAACGGTACCGGGGTGGCGATCTTGACGACGAGCGGGGCCGGTTGGTGGCCTCGAACGGAGAAGCCCGCTTCAGCGGCGTGGCATCAGGGCGAGCGAGCCGGGAGCTAGGCGCATGGCCTCCATATCTATCCAGCCAGGCCATTCCTATGAAGAAGCTCGTCAAGGGCTTTGAATTGTGCCCGTTTCCGAAGTTCAGGCTGAGACTGTGCGATCGATTCGAGGAGGTGGCGAAGGTCGGTGTCGAATGTCTGTCTGTTGAGGTCCACGATCGCGGCCAGAAGGGTCAACGTCTCGGAGGGAAATTGCTTTGCACGGTCATGATCGAGCAGTTGCCGTGTGATGACCGACGTAGTGTTCACCGGACGGAGCAGCGGGCATACAAGGCCCACAGCCTCTGCGAACCTTGACCCCGCGTAGCTCAGACACGCTGCGAGAGCAAGGGACGACTCAGGTTCACGAAGCTCGTTGTCCATCGGCCAGGCGCGTTGAATCCAAGGTGCGATGGCGTCCGCCCAGAGTACCTCAGCGTTGTCAGCGTTTTGCAGTCTGCGCCAGAGCACACCAGCGGCTGCGGATCGCCCTCGCGGGCCAACCGCTATCAATGCACTTTTCGTCTCGTGGCCGGTGATCCAATCGGGATGGTTGAGGGAGATTGCAGCACAATATCCGCAGGCGTTCTCGTGAGCCACCCCTAAATTCGTACCGCGTTTCAAAGTCTCGAGGAAGTGGGGCTTGATTAGCCACCAGAGGTTGGCGTCGACCCTGAAGACGTTCAGATAGGCGTTCCAAACATCTCCCGCCATGGATGCGTCACTGGACCAGTCCAGGAGGGGGATCAAGTGTTGTTTCACCCACTCAGGGTGGATCGCGAACAACCATCCGAGGTTCCTTGCGAGGATGATCATTGCGTTGCGCCGCTGGTTGTGGTCACAGGCGAGTTCAGTCAGCCGTGTCCAGGCCCACTCGGTGTCCCCATCCCGGCGCAAACGTTGCCGGGACAAATAGTACAGGAGAATCTCGGTGAGCTGGCCGACGCTGCTGTTGAGTGCGGACATGAGCGCATCGCTGCCGACAGAGGTGGCACGTTCACCGATTGCGTTCCGCAGACCATCCCAAATGGATTGGAACTGTCCTGCATCTTCCTGAAGCCCGGGTTGAGTCCGCAGCGCAACCAGGAGATTGAGGAGTTCATTGGCAACCTGAGTCACAAGCGACCCGGGGAGGCTGGCCAGCAATGGCGCCCAGGAAGACCAGTTCCCTACAAAATGCGATTGCGGGAGCGAATCAAAAGCGGCTTGCCAAACTTGCTTTTGCCACCGATCGCCAGCAGCTAGATCCCTCAACACCGCGAGGCCCTTGTCCGGATCCCGAGACATCATGCGGCACAAGCGGAAAAGATCGGACTTCGAGACCACGTCGCTGTCGAGCCGAGAGGATATCTGACTGGCGGTGGCATCGAGAAACTTGTCCGGGTTGGGCGGCTCGGGCGCCAGCACCTCCTCCCACTCATCGGAATTCAAGATGGGTTCAGGCTCGACCCAATCTTCGTACCGCGACTGAATCTCGTCAAGACGGGCCGAAGCATCCGCCGGAAGCGCGCCAGCCTTTTGAAGTCTCTTCAGCCCATTCCAGACGTACGAATCAACTTGCCCCTGAGCGTCGTGGTGCGGCGACAGCAAGGACTTCGGCGGACCGGCTAAGATAGCTTCGGCCAGCGCCTGTTTGATTGTGAGCGGCCCATTGGCCCAGAGGTCTTCTTGGAGATAGCTCGATTCCGGTTGGACGTCAGCCGACCAGAGGAGCCATCCATTACGATGGTCCACCAGATAGCGCAGGCACTCCTCCGGTGTGAACGCCGAGGATTGTCGCAGCACGTGTAGCGCGAGACGATGGAAGACTGGATAGCGCATTGCTTGCCATCTTGCCAGGAGCGTTTTGGCCCGAACGGGATCGCACCCGAAAAGACTCTGCCAAGCTTCGAGGCAAAGGTCAATCAACGCCGTCCATCGCCGGAATGACGAATCAGCATCTCGGCCAAGTCGCGGGTGATAGATGTAGCTGTAATCCCGCATGTCTCCCGCTTGGCCGACCAGGGCGAGGAGATCCATGGCTTGGGCCAGAAGGGAAGTCAGATCATCCGCTACATCCGCCAAGATCTCGGCTCGCTTTCCTCCCTTGGTGATCGCGCTTTGCAGCGTCTGGGGACTGTGCGTGCTTGTGACCACAATCGCATCAACGTATTCGCTGATTCCTTGACTCCTGATAAAGGGGAGTCCCAATTCGAACACTGGTGCGAGGGCAGCCAACAGTTCCCGCTTGAGGAGGGGATCCCACTGGCCTTCGGACAAGCGCGCCCGGGACAAAATGTCATAGCCCAGGTGTCCGCGAATGAGGTTCGCGTTGGTCGCCAGCAAGCTCCAGATTTCCCGTAGGGTAGGCGGGATGGATTGTGCTGAGCCGATGGCAGTATCAGGGCTGAGCGCCCGGCATACGGTGAGGCGAAAGTTCTCATGAAGGACGCCGCCCTGTCGGATGGCCCAGTCCAGGACCTCCCTCTTGTCGAGATTCTTGGACAGCCATACGCCGAGGGCGGCGGTAGCTGAATGGAGAGGCTGGGTTAGACTCCATTGCCCTACCAATGGCACCCCTCCCAAGGCCAGAAGCCCGTGGCTGTCCAGTCGAGAGAGCCATTCGATGGGTGGCTCGAGCGTATGGAAGGCGGCCGCGACCGAGCCAGAATCCTTGCGGTGGACCCCGATAGTTAGACCACTGGGCGGAATCCGTTAAGTGGGTTAGCGGGTAAGTAAGCTTCCAGGTTCAGGATGACACAGGAACCCGGAAAGCGGCCAAGATGATCCGAAGCCAAGCCACGGCAGGCGCGACAACGGAGCGCCGGCGGGAGCGGCGAAACGCTCGAGCCGACAACAGGAAACAGTCCGGAGAACGGAGCACGATCTCCGGCAAGAAGGCTCTTCCGGCCCTCATAGGAAAAAGCTGCGCTGAACCAAAGCGAGAAGCCGAGGGCCCTCGAACCAACAGCGCGCGAACTCCGGCGCCAGCAGGCGCGACAGCGGAGCGCCGGCGGGAACGGGAGACCGCAACTCATCCGGCGCGGTAGACCTCGAGCGGCGTCCGGTAGCCGAGACTCTGATGAGGCCGCCGCTCGTTGTAGAAGACGAAGTACTTCTCCAGCGCGGCGCGCAGCGCCGAGCCGCCCACGAAATCGCCCGGATAGATGAGTTCGTACTTGACTGACCACCAAAGCCGCTCGATGAACACGTTGTCCAGCGCGCGGCCCCGGCCATCCATGCTGACCGCCACTCCCCGGTCGAGCCAAGTGTCGACGAAGCGCCCGGCCGTGAACTGGCTGCCTTGATCGGAGTTCCAGATCTCGGGTTTTCCGTGACGCAGCGCGGCCTCGGCCGCCGCCAGGCAGAAGCTGCCCTCCAGGCTGTTGGACAATTCCCAACTGAGCACGCAACGGCTGTACCAGTCGATGATCGCCACCAGGTAGAAGAAGCCGTGCGGCTGCGGAATGAACGTGATGTCGCCGCTCCAGACCTGGTTGGGCCGGGCGATGGTCAGCCCGCGCAGCAGGTAGGGAAACACCTTGTGGCCCGGCGCCGGTTGGCTGAGCCGGGGCTTGGGGTACAACGCTTCCAGGCCCATCACTCGCATGAGCCGTTGCGCGTGTTTCCGGTTGATGCCCACCTCGTGCGCCATTCGGCGGCTGCCGTAGAACGGGCACGACAGATACACCTCGTCGATCAGGCGCATCAGCCGGCAATCTTCGTCCGACACGGGCGCGGGAGCATGGTAGTAGCTCGCACGAGGCAGCGCGAGCAGTTCGCATTGGCGGCGGATGCTCAACGGATGTTGGGGATCGATGCATGTGCGCAGGTCCTCAACCGAGCCGGTCGGCCGTTTTTTTGAGAAAGTCGATCTCCATCTTCATGCGGCCGATCTGGCGGTAGAGTTCGTCCTTCTCGCGGTCGTGGCTCGTGGCGGTCGCCAACGGTGCGGCCGCCTTGAAGATCGTGGGCAGTTGTTCGAGCACTTGCTTGCGCCAGGCCGATACCAGGTTCGGATGGACACCGAACGTCTGCGCGATCTCGCTGTGCGTGCGCTCGCCTTTGATGGCTTCGATCGCCACCTTCGCCTTCAGGTCGGCGGAGTGGGTCTTGCGGGTCCGGGGCATGGTCTCTCCTTCATTTTCCATGCCGCGTCCCACTTAACGGCTCTATCTCCGGTGGTCCAATTTTCGGGGTCCACCGCACCTCCCGAAGCGCCCAAATCACCTGACTCGTGATGGCGTCGGGGTCCAGCTCTGATGGATTGACACCAGCGTACTGGCCAATTATGGCTTTCTTACCAAGAAGGCCATCCCGATGATATTGAGCCCAGCGTTCGAGGCTACCGTGAAGCGCAACGTGCCCATTGGCGCTGTCGTAAGCGAGAGGTCTTAGCCCGCGGGACTCCCACGTCGATTTGGCGTCGCCGTGGGCCTCGGTGAGGATGTACGCGTCGCCTACTGCTTCACCCTCTGCTCTTTCGGCGTTGAGGGCATCGATCATGTACCGGACCACGGCATCTTTGACCGAGTAGCCAACAAAGACGACCTGGTATCGACGGAAGAGCTCCTTCACGAACTGGCTGGCCCACCCTTCGGTCAGGTACGCGCGGCCAAAGTCAGCGGCGTTCAAAACGAGGTTGGCCCCATTTGGGTCGTCGCTGTGGATTCTGCCGTGCAGGTGTACGACACCTGACCAGGCCTTTACTTTCGGGATGGGCAGGAATGGTGCCGCGAAGACCCTAACCGTTCCTCCCTCTGAAGCTACACGCTCGAAGCCTTGATCGAAATTTGTTGTCACTAAACGGCATTTGCCGTCCCGCCCCGTCGATAGTTCAATCAACGCACGATGGCTGGCCAAGTCAGGCTGTGGGGGCAACTGTAGCTTCTCGATCACTGTTCGGCGCACGGCGCCATCGCGCACGCGCCTGTTCTCGAGCAATCGCAGAACCGAGTCGAACTCTCCGCTGTCGAAGGCCTTCAATTCCGCGTCGGTCTTTTGTTCTGCCAAGGTCTGGTAAACCTTCTCGACCAACCCTTTGAAATCGGGTAGGCCCGCACGACGGGAGACGCCGGCTCCGCAGAAGAAGACGACCTTACCTTCCTCGACCTTTTGGATTAGGTCGATTGGCAGGTCGGGTCCGTCCTTGACCCAGGTGACCGTGTTCATCTTCAGGTCTCTGACCGACGCATGGACATGAGAATGAAGGAACCCTGTTCGGGTGTTAGTTTCTGCAGCGCCTTTTGGTAGCGGTTAGGTTCGTCTGATGGCTTCTCCGGCTCCAGTCCGACAACTCGGGGCCACGGCTGATCCTCCGGAGGGATCAGTTCGAACGATCGAATCTCCTCCGCGTACGCAGCCGGGATCTGAATCGCGGCCGCGTGGTCGAGGATCGGACGGTAGGCTCGTTTCGGCCCCTCAAAAAGATAGTGGAAGTGGCCTTTCACCTCTTGGTAGGCCAGCACCCGGACTTGTTGCATGTCGACCCGGGGTCTTGGGCGAAAGGGTTTCGGGGCCGATTGAAGGCGAGGCCGGTCTCCGCTCAGGAACCAGGAAGCCTGCAATTCGGCGCCGCCGCGATCGTTTTCTACGCCGATGGTCCGACACCATACGGATGCCCAAGCGTCCCCCAAACGGGCGAGCGCCTCGATGGGTGTGGCGGGAAGTTCCTTGAAGAGGTAGATGTGGACCTCCGCCTGTAGCGACTTGACCTGGCCCAGGCCGGCCGGAAGCTCGAAGTAGATGACTTGATTCCGTTGAGGACGTTGAGGCGGCGTGCCCTGAGCCAGGATCACGATGGTCTTCTTTGCCTCGCCTTCGCGCGGAAGGTCGTTGAACTTGTCCGCCAGCCCCTCAATGAACTGATGGTTCCACCAAGCGTAAGCTAGGCGTTGCGCCGGGTCATAGCGCACCGCCGAATTTTCGGCGCTGGTCAAATGCTCGCGAATCGAGGCGAATACCTCGTCTTGTGCGTCCCCCTCAATCAGCACGCCGGCCTCGCCGTTCAGCCCGCCCAGAGCAAAGCCTGTTAAGTTGTGCGATCCGACGAATGCCGCGCTGCGCCCGCCCGGCAGGTCGAAGAGTAGGACCTTGCTGTGGAGCATGGGATGGTAACGATAGAAAGAATGCCGCGCGCCCGGCGTCGTCTCCCGCGTGTGCCCGAGGTGGATGCGAAGTCCGTCAGCATCCACGCCGACGGCGATCAAGTCATCGAAAGCCGCCAAGGCACGCCAGGTTGCTGCGCCCACGACCAGCGAACGGAGTTTCGCAGGATTGGTTCGGAGTGCGGGAATCAGAAGGCCGATACCCTCCACCGTCATGAAGCCAACGACGACTCTGGCCGCCTCGCATTGAGCATAAAGATCCCGCAGCACGGAGGCGATTTCGCGTTGGGGCGTCTCGTAGATGAAGCGAACATTCACTGTTGTATCCCCGGGAGGGCATCGTTCGCCTCGAGCACTTCATCCCGAACGAGGACATCGAGAATCCTACGCGCCGTGACGAATCGAGCCGGATTCTCGCCCTGGGCGAGGGCTTGGAAATGTGCTTTTCCGCAATTGATCTTCGCTCCCTCCCGATTCCGTAGGTCGTCATTGAAAAGCGTGCTCTTGGTTTCAACGACAAAGTACAAGCGCTCGGCGCCGTCTGTCTCAACCAGCACGGCCCAGTCTGGGTTATAGCTACCGAGCGGAGTGGGAACTTTGAACCAGCCCGGTAGCTTGGCGTAAACCTTCACGTTCTCGTTCCGTTCTAGTTGCTCCGCAAACTCCCGTTCCACACCCGAATCGTAGACGACATGTTCATACGGAGCCTTGGTCGCCGCGAGCATGTTTTTCAGATAACCCGTCAACTCCTGCTGCTCGAAGAGTTCTTGGGCGTAGTACGCGGCATCGCCGATTCGTTGATACCGGATGCCGTCGACCAAAGCCAGCCGCTTGGTCCGATTGATAGCCTCCGTGGCGATCTCGATAAACTGTTGAGGGTTTCGCTTGAAGTCCTCCAACCTTTGGCTGCCGGTAAGGATTCTCGCCAAGCTCCGGCGAGTCAACTGGGTCTTGTCCTGAAGATGGGTGAGGATATCGGGCAGTTCGATATCGTCTTCCTGGATCAGGATGGGCGCTGCTGTGGTCGTTTCTTCCGCCTGGACGCCACCGCGTCCAATGGCTAGGTCCGCCTTGCGGATCTGGACACGGGTCTTCGCCACAGGCGGCCCTTTCCGGATGGCCTCGGCACAATCGGAAATCAGCTTATCGTTGTCGAACTGAACGCGATAGATCGTCTTGTGCTTGATGCGGTCCCACAATGCCTTGAACTCCGGGCCATGAAGGATCGCGCGACGCGCAGGAATTGGCCGGCGCGCATTGGCGTCCTTGACGTCGAGCCTCCCGGCCAGCTTGCGGAGAATGTCATGGACTTGGGTGGTGTGTTCCTTGAATTCTTCCGGCAGTTCCAGCGTCCCGTCCTTCAAGGCTAGCCGCAGCGAATCCTGAATTTTACCTTTGCCGTCCAGGTATCCCTCGGCCTGGAGAGCTGTCCAGAGAGTGCTGGATTGGGCTACGCCAAGGGGCTTGGTGCTGCCGTCGGCCCCCATCACCGGGATAGCGGCGAACTGATGCTCCTCAACGATGCCGAACCGAATCCCGGTATCGCACTCGATCTCCTTCTGCAGGTTCTCCGCGAACTCCTCGTATCCCTCGGTAGCGACGACGGTAAGAGTGTTGACGTCAAAACCACGCAGGCGCTCACCGTTCTGGTTCACACAGAGGCGCAAGCCGCGGCCGATGGTCTGGCGGCGCTCTCGTTCGGTTCCAATGTCCCGCAAAGCGCAAATTTGGAAGACGTTCGGATTGTCCCAGCCTTCGCGCAAGGCGGAGTGAGAAAAGATGAACTTCAACTTGCTGTCGAAGCTCAACAACTTCTCCTTGTCCTTCATGATCAGGTTGTAGGCCCGCTCTGCGTTGTCGCGACTGGCCTGGTTGTTCTCGGAAGTTTCCGTCCACCTCTCCTTCTTGTCGATGGAGAAGTAGCCGTTGTGCACTTCAGTCGCATCGGATTCCAGATCGACTTCCTTGAACAGGGTGTTGTATTTCGGCTTCGCCGCCGCCTTGCGGTACTCTTCCTCAAACATCAGCGCATATTCACCCTTGATGGGCGTGCCATCTTCGGCATACCGTCGGTAGTGCTCGACCGCGTCAATGAAGAAAAGGCTGAGAACCTTGATGCCCTGCGGGCGCAGCCGTAGCTCTTTATCAAGATGTTCCTCAATCGTGCGCCGGATCATCAGGCGCTTCAAGGCATCCCCATCCACGTCGCCGATGGACTCGCCGGGCCGGAGCGGCTTCTCCAGGTTGTTCAATTCCAGGAACTCTTCACCGGCTTTACAACCGATGTTCTGGACCAGATGGTCGGCATAAACGGCGCGGCCTGTCGTTTGCTCCAGGTCGTCGCCGGGGACAACCGTCACGGTTTCGCGGCTGACAGCTGTACCTCGTTGGACATCCAACTCCACCTTTGCCCTAAACTTTCCTCTCTTATTGCTGGTAGAGAGCAGCTTGACGTACGCCTTGTTGTGCCCACCTTCCACTTGCAGCGAGGCTACTTCGATCTGCTTGACGAGTTTCTGCTCATAGGCATCCACGGCGTCCAGCCGGTAGATCATGTGGTGCTTCTCTACGTGGGTTGCGGAATAGCGCAACGTGCAAAGCGGGTTCATCATGCCGAGCGCTTCCTTGCCCCGGCCCTCCAGGCCGCCGTCCACGCTCTGCGGTTCGTCCACGATCAGAATCGGTCGCGTTTCGCGGATCAGGTCAATCGGCTTTTCCCCGCCCGTCTTTTCGGTGTCCTTGTATAGGTTGTTGACATCCTTCTTGTTGATCGCCCCGACCGTTACCACCATGATCTGAATGTGAGGGCTGGTGGCGAAATTGCGCACTTGGCCCAGCTTGGCTGAATCGTAAAGGAAATACTCAAATGGGGTGTTGGCGTAGAGCGAACGGAAGTGGTCTTCCGTAATCTGGAGCGTCTTGTACACGCCCTCCTTGATGGCCACGGTGGGTACGATGATGACGAACTTGGTAAAGCCGTAGCGGCGGTTCATCTCGAAGATCGTTCGTAAGTACACATACGTCTTCCCCGTGCCTGTCTCCATCTCGATGGTGAAATCGCCGGAGGAGAGCGTTGACGACGGCCGCAAGCCGTTCCGGATCTGTATGTCCGTCAGATTGGCCAGCACCTCATCGTCCAGTAGTTGAAGCCGGTTGCCGATGCCAAGGTCACTCTGGTGATACTCGAAGGCCTGCTGCCGGCTGGCCTTGTCACGAACTACGGTAAACTCCGTGCGGCAAACCTCCTGCCCCCGGAATAGCTCGCAGGCCGCCTCAATCGCGGCGCGTTGATAGTCGAGCCGGTCGTCATTGTATGGGTTCTCAAAGTGGAGCTTCATCGCCATCCCTAGAGGCTCCGAACGTTCTCCAGCCCGTGCTGCTGGAGAATGGCCGTCAGGTTCGTTTTGGCGACGTCATCGGCAAAAGCGCTGTCGCGGAATACAATGGTCGTCTTGCCAACTGGCGCCAAGGCCTTACGCCACTCGACGATCCCGAGCGCCAACGGCTCCACTTCGGCGGTGGCAATCTTCTCTGTCAAGCAAGCCAGCAACGTCCCTGCGCCGACGCCATGCACGACTTTGCCGGCAATCGTTGTCTGCTCCATCGGTACCGTCAGGTCGAGGCCGAGCTTCAGCAACAGCTCGAATAGGATGTCGTTTTCCGTGCGGTCACTTTTCAGATGCTCGATGAATTCCTCCAGCGTCGCCGGCAGGTGGTCACGGTCTGGCTCCCAGGCGCGGATGTTGCTGGAGGCCAGCTTGAAGACACGGAAGCCAAGGTCACCTGCAAATAGGGGATTTTCGGATTTGATCTTGCTACCCGAGCGCCGCAGACGCTCCTTGGTAACCTCGGCTATATGGCGAGGCTTGCCGATCTTATCGCAGAATTCGACAGTTGCTTTCTGATCGCTATTGCTGGGGTCCAGTGGCTCCGGGAGCTGAACCATGATGAACCTACGGTTGCCGCTATCCTCGGCGTTAAGCTGCATCACAGCGTGCGCGGTTGTGCCGCTGCCCGAAAAGAAGTCCAGCACAAGCGCATTGGTGTCAGCAGTGCTATTCGCCCATTTGATCAACTGCTTAATGAGCCGGATTGGTTTTTTCCCATTGGCAAACGTAACCTCACCCTCCTTTGCGACGTTCCCCATATCTTGGTGGAATCCCTTCCACAAATCCCCCCGAATAACAGTCCTTCCAAATCGTGGCTTATAGTCGTCAGACATTCGATAGTTGAGAGCAAGGGGCATCAAGGCTTGAAGCGTCCCGTTTGACAAGGTAGTCAGATAGTACGTCCTATGGTCAGCACTAAATGCTTCCCAACGATCCACGGGCGTAGAGCGCCCCGCGGCAGATACTGGGGCCCTGTCAACACGAGCAATCTTCTTCAGATTTGCCTCAATGAAGGACTTGGCGGCCTCGGAGACAAGCAGTAGCTTGTTAATGTTGTTGATACTGAATGTACCTCGATCCATCAGACCATACTGCCGAATCTCGGCTTCAATTCTGCTATCGGCAAGCAAGCTCTCCGCTAGAGTACCTAGCGTTCCATCATCGTTGAGCCAAGTTGAATAGTGTGTATCGTAAGAGTCAATCCCATCGAGCAAGGGCGTGTGAGGTGTCTTGTCGAATTCCTGAGACTTCCTATAGACGTGGACAAATTCGACGTTTTTCACAATCGTCCCCTGCTGCGCGTTAACCGTCTTTGGGCCTGAGGTGGTTGACATCTCAACCGCAATAGTGTCGATGAAGTTCTCTTCGCCAAACACTTCGTCAAGCAGAGATTTCAGGTTGGCAGCTTCGCTGTCGTCAATAGATACGAAGATAACCGCATCGTCCCTCAAGAGATTCCGTGCCAGCTTAAGACGCGGATACATCATGTTCAGCCAATCGGTGTGAAAGCGACCAGATGCTTCGGTGTTCGTTGATAGTTTTTGTCCAGAGCTGTCCACCTGTTCGGTGAGCTGAAGATAGTTTTTGATATTGTCCTGGAAGTTGTCTGGGTACACAAAGTCCTTCCCGGTGTTGTACGGCGGATCGATGTAGATCACCTTCACCTTACCCGCATAGCTCTTCTGCAGCAGCTTCAACACCTCTAGGTTGTCGCCCTCGATCATTAGGTTACGCGTGGTCTCCCAGTCAACGCTGTCTTCCGGACAGGGGCGCAGCGTGCCGGTGGATGGGGTAAGCGCGAGCTGGCGGGCGCGCCGCTTGCCGTGCCAGTTGAGGCCGTACTTCTCCTCCCGTTCTTCCACGGCTCCACCGAGCAATTGCTTGAGCACCTCGAAGTCGATCTTGCCCTCGGTGAAGGCTTCCGGAAATTGGGCCCTCAAGTGCTCGATGTTTTCCGAGACAATGTCGGGGGACTTGGTTTCGGGGTCTTGGGAGGTAAGTGGCTTCATCTTCTCGCTTTCCCTAGAGTGACTTTCTCTATAGCGCCTTCTCGGTGGCGGAGAGTTCCGCCTCCAGACGCTTGATTTCGATGTTCAGTTCAACCCGGCGGTTGATTTGCTTTTCTTTATCGGCCCTGGCCCGCAAATTGGCAAGGTCCCGCTTGATGCGGGCATGCTCGCTGAGGCCATGCGTGACCGCGGCGGCATGCTCCCCGGATTGCGGCAGGGCGAACACGCCCGTAATGCGGGCGGCTTCTAGGGCCGCCATGCGTTCGTGCCAGCCGGTGTAGAGGGCCAAGAGGTCACGCGATGGCAACTGAGACAGTGCAATGGTTCCCAGAAAGGATGCTTCCTCCGGTGCGGGTACGTCGGCGCCTAGCGAAACCTGCCGAACAGCTTCTACCACCACCTTGCCGCCCTCCCCTTGCGACCAGCGTTTGTGGGCGACGGAAAGGCCGATGTTACTGCCCTGCTCGCTGATCAAGAACAACGGATAGGGGATGGCACGATGAATCAGCTCGATCAGGCGTGCGGCTTTGGCTGTGGGCCTTAGCGCCGCCGTCAGGACGGACACTTCCAAGTATTCGCGCGTGGCATCCTTGAAGGCCGGAACGGCGATATTGGTCGGTTTGAGTGCGGCTATCCAGTGGATCTCTTCAATGCCCTCCGTGATGCGCCGCTTGTCGGCGGCCGTCGGCGCGCCTTGCTCCACCAGGAGCTTCTTCGGTACACGTTGATCGACCAGGGCTCCGCGCGGAATGGAGAGCGCGTTGATGAGGCGCTGGAAAGTCATCCCGTCTGAGCCTCCGGCAGAACGACGAGGAACGCGACAACCTCGAAATCATTGATCCCCTGGAACTCGCCTTTCATCGCATGGGTGCCGCCCGGCGTGAACAGGCTGGCGACGGCACGCTCGTCTTTCTTTCCAACAATGGAAGCGACGGCCTTTGCCAGAAGGTCTTGCGCGGCACTCATGTCTCTGCCTTGGCGAGTTGATTTGTCAAAACGGGCACAGGCTTCAGCATCCGGCAATTCGCGCCCCAGGCAGAGACGCTTGAGCCGGTCAAGCGCCTGCTTCGCCTGGGTAAATGGAAGAAGCACCGTGCCATCCTCCCCAACGTGGACAACGTAATGAGGGGCCAGCGGGTAACCGGGCTCTATCGACTGGAGCGCCGCGTTACCCACGGCGCGAAGGCAGAAGATGACGCCGGGCGGGATGGCCGCTTCGCCATTGCCGGTGGAAGTCGTGACGGCAAAAGTGCCCAGAGGAAACGACTCGAGCTTACCCGCCTTGTCCGTCAGGTAGCCAGCAAGATCGATGCGGAAGTCGTTGAGGGTGAGGTCTGCAATCGAAACGCCCGTGCTCAGGTCTTCGAGATCGATGACGGCTTCTTGGAGCTTGAGAAGCTGTTTGCGCCGGTACTCCAGATCGTTCATCTGGTCGCCAGACTGATGCTCGATGATGTTCTCTTCGCCAGTGGCGGAAATGTCCAGCAGAACCATGCGCCCGGAGACACGTTGTTCGAGGTTGATGTACTCCTCGAGCTGCAGGTTCGGCCAGAAATTGACCAACTGGATGCGGGTGTTCGGTGACCCCAGGCGATCAATGCGGCCGAAGCGTTGAATGATGCGGACGGGGTTCCAGTGGATGTCGTAGTTGATGACCGTGTCGCAGTCCTGAAGGTTTTGGCCTTCGCTGACGCAGTCGGTGGCGATGAGGAGATCGATTTCGCCATCGCCCGCCAGATCAGCGGGCCGCTCCTTGGAACGGGGCGAGAACGCAGTGATGATGCTGACAAAGTCTCTTCGGAGGTTGGGCAGGGTGGCCTGATTCTGACCCGTGCCGGTTACTAGCGCAGAGTGGATCGCGAGTTCCTGGCGGGCCCACTCGGATAGCTCTTGGTAGAGATACTGAGCCGTATCCGCGAAGGCCGTGAAAACGATCGCCTTCCGATTGCCGGGATTCAGTGGATCCCGAACCTTGCGGGAGAGCACTTCTTTCAGGGCCTCCAGCTTCGCATCGCGGGCGGCGCTCACCTGCCGGGCGACCGAGAAAAGCGTCGCCAAGCGATTTCGATCCTCGACGAGGTCTTGCTGCCATCGAACACGGTCGACATCCTGGAGCAAAACACGTACTTTGCGACCGACAAGCAAGCTCTCGAATGACGGATCATCGACATCGACGTCTTCGATATCCACCTCTTCCAGTGATTCAGCCTGGGCGTCGATCCTGGCGAGGGTGGCTTCCACATCTGCCAGTTGGCGCTTGATGGTGAGAACAAAGGAAGAGACTGAGCTCTCCATCCGCTTCAGCACATTAACGCGCAGCAGGTGGACGAGGCTCTCCTCACGATCCACTTGGCGGAAGAAACCTTCGCCGCCCCGAATCTGGGTTCCGTACTTGGCATCGTATGCCGCCTGTTTGTGGGGCAGCACGTAACGCAACGGCGCGTACGCGGCCAGCGTCAACCTACGAATTTCATTGTTGATCTCGCGGATCGAACGAAACTCCCCGAGAAGGTCGACGTCCGGCTTGATGTTGAGCGGCTTGAGGCGTTCCGGGAAGCGGCCAGTCTCGACGGTGCCGTAGTACTTCTCGATGTGCTTGCGCGACCGGGCGATGGTGAGCAGATCGAGCAGTTTGAAGTAGTCGAAGCCCAGCATGTCGAGGAGGCGTGAAGGCGTCCGGTCGGCATCGGCCATGGCCAGCCAACGATTGAACTGGAGTTGGGCCTGCCGGACCGTGGCCTCGATACTGGCAATACCGTGTTCTCGTAGGGCGAGATCGTTTCCCTCGGTGACGAACGCGATTTGGTTTTTGAGGTCGGCGAGCCGATTGTTGACCGGCGTCGCGGAGAGCATCAGCACACGCGTCTTGACGCCTTCCTTGATGATGCGGCGCATGAGGCGGTCGTATCGGGTTTCGCGGGTGTTGTGGGTGGACTTGTTGCGGAAGTTGTGGGACTCGTCGATGACTACCAAGTCATAGTTGCCCCAATTCACGTGGGCGAGGTCAATGTCCCCGGAGATGCCGCCATCGCGGGATAGGTCGGTATGATTCAGGACATCGAAATTGAATCGATCGGAGGCCAAGAAGTTGCGCCGGTCGTTCGCCTTGTAGAGGGTCCAATTGTCGCGCAGGCGTTTGGGGGCGAGCACTAGGACGCGATCGTTTCTCAACTCGTAGTACTTGATGATGGCCAGTGCTTCGAAGGTCTTGCCGAGGCCAACGCTATCGGCAATGATGCAGCCTCCGAGCCGCTCCAATTTGTCAATCGCTCCCACGACGCCGTCGCGCTGGAACTTGAAGAGCTTCTTCCAGACCTTCGTATTGCGGATGCCCGTCGCCGACTTGACGATTCGCTCTTCATCCAGCGTGTCGCCGAGGTCCTTGAAGATTTGGAAGAGAGTCAGGTAATAGACAAGAAGGGGCGCTTTGGGTGAACAGACTTCCTGAAGCCTTTGGAGAAAGGCGCGCTTCTGTTGTTCGCTGGCTGGCAGGGTGTTCCAGAGGCCAGTGAACCAGGCCTCAAAAACCGATGACTCCTCCATGGTCTCGGAGCATTGAATGATCGAGAACTGATTGCCTGGGGTTACGCCCAAGCCTTCTGTGCTGAAGGAGCACGTGCCGGTGACAGCGCGATTGAACCCGCGATCCGGGTTGGCCGCGATCAGTACGGACTGTGGTAACGGGAACGGCGCAACGCGGACTTCGGCTTTCTTCTCGATCCAATTGGCGCACTCACGCGCCAGCCAGTGGACGTTGAGGCGATTCCGAAACGCGCGATCCGCTGTGATACCTACGAGGCCCAAATCGTCTCCACTTGCGCCGAGGAGGATCCGGCAACCGTCGAGCTTTTCAAGAGCCTCGCGGAGTTCGGCATAGGCGAAGAGCGAAAAAACTGGCGAGGCGAGGTCAAGCGACCCCGACGGCCCGAGGGTCTGGCGCAGTTCGTCAACGACACGATCGTTCCCGGTGTTTTTAATGAGCTTCATGACAATGACTGCGCCAGCGGACCGGCGTACCGGTGGCGATTGGATCTCACACGCCTCGGGCGGCTTGCGGGAAGATCCGGCGAGCCGGAGAGTCTCCATGGAGAGTTGCAGGATTTGGGCAAACAGATCAACGAGAGAGCATCCTAACGACTTGTTCGGTTTCTATCATTGTGCAGCACTCCACGTAGGATGAGAGCGCATTCGCGAGCGCCAACTGCCGGGGCGTCTGGCACTCGGGCGCCAACAGCGCCGGACTGCCGACGACGACAGCGAGCGCCTTGGCACGCGACGTGGCGACGTTCAGGCGGTTATGGCTATACAAGAACTCCATGCCGCGCGGGGCGTCCTGCGGGCTGGAGGTGGTGAGGGAGTAGACGACGACGGGCGCTTCCTGGCCCTGGAATTTGTCGACCGTGCCCACCGCGATCCCTGGCAGGCGTCCGCCGAGCTCGTTCACCTGTGCATTGTACGGCGCGACCACCATGAGGTGCTCGCGGCTGAGCGGGGTTCGTTGACCTTCGGCGTTGATCCAAAAGACGCCGCTGCCGAGGAGTTCGCCAACGAGCGACTGAATCACGTCCGCCTCTTCAATGGAGCGGTTCTGGTTGCCTTCGTGGGTGACAGGGAGCCAGACGAGTCCGTTGGCGGGCAGGCGCGGGAAACCTTCGAGCCGCTGGTTCTCGAGCCCGGCGAGAGGGGTGAGGCGGCCGTCGTAGAACGTCTCGGACGTGAATCGGCAGATGGCCGGATGCAGCCGGCGGGTTTCGGCGAGGAACAACCCGCGATCGGAAGAGATGGTGGCCACGCCGCCGAGCAGGTGCTCGAGGGCGGAGACGTCCGCGCCTTCCGGATGGCTGCCCCGCGAAGGTTGGTCGAGCTGTTGCGGATCGCCGAGGAGGACGACATTGCGCGCGGCCGGGGCGACCGCGAGGGCGTTGGCCAGGGACATTTGCCCGGCTTCGTCGATAAAGAGCGTGTCGCAGACGCCCGCGAACTCCTCGCGGGACCAGAGCCACGAGGTGCCCCCGAAGACGGCGCATTCGCCGCCCGTGAAGGCCGCATGCGCCTTGGCGTTGTCGGTAAACTCGCGGAGCCAGGCGGATGGGTGCTCGGACTTGTGGTCCGGCTTGTGGCCGCAGACGATCTCGAGGCCGGCCTCCTCGGCGGCAACGGCGACAGCCTCCAACAGATTGTGGATGACCTTGTGGCTGTTCGCCGTGATGCCTACGCGATGCCCGGCGCGGACGAGAGCGAGGATCATGCGTGCGCCCGTGTAGGTTTTGCCGGTGCCGGGCGGGCCCTGGATGGGGAGGACGCTGCGATCGAGCATTAACGCCAGCCGACGGGCGGAGTCGAGCGCGGATTCGCCGGGCTCCCGGAGCGTACCGGAGAGCAAGCGTGGAGGATCGCGCCGCAGTAACGCCGCCGCCGCGTGAAACGGGCTGTCGTCCGTAGCCGTGGGCGGGGTGCAGAGCCATTGGGCGAAGCGGGCCAGGGAGCCGGCGTGCTCGTCGGTTTTGTGAATGGTGATGCTGTAGACGGCTCGCGGCCGAAGTTCAGAGGCCTTCCTCGAATGGCGAATGACCAAGCGGCGCGTGAGCACGTCGAGCGATTGGATGGTGCCGACTCTGATGTCGCCCGCGTAGAGCGAATCGCCTTCGTGCAGCGATGTTTCCTGGGGTGGGAATTCGTACTCACAGTCGCGGTCTTCGAGGGCGCGGACGAACTCGAGTTCGCCGAGCGCGTCCTTTTCGTACAAGAGCTCGTCTTCGGGTAACTCCTGGAGGCGGAACTTCTCCCAGAAGGCGACCTTGTTTTCGCGCCGGTGCCAATCGAGGAGGTTCGACAGCAGCCATCGCGGGCTGCCGGGCTCCTGGCCGTCGCGCAGTAATGCCACCAAGCGCTGCGTGCGTTCGTTGTGCTGCTCGACCTTCTCCGGTGGCTTCTCCTCGGCCACGGCCGGGCGCGTGGTGACGCCAGCTTCGGCGCGCAGGAGTTCCAGCCAATCGCGGAGCGAGCGGGTGGAGCGGCAATCGTCCTGGTTGTAGCTCTCGACGGTTTCAACAGTGCCGGCAGGCAAGCGATCGACGGCAAGGCCGAGCTGGAGGGCGTGCTCGAGGCGGTGGCGCGCGGTGCTGGCCTCGGGCAGCGGGACCTGACGGGTGAAGCCGTGGAAGGGCTCGAGGGCCTTGAGCGAATACTCTTCGACACTGGCGCGGAGGGCCTGCCGGGTGACGGAATGGAGGTCGATGAAGAGGCCGGCGCGGAGGAAACGGTCGAGCGCTTCTTCGCGCGTGGCGTGGCGGCCCATGAGGGCTTTGAGCGCGGAGGGTTCCTTGGGGCTGTAGTGGTAGACATGCAGGCCGGGGAATTGGCGGCGGCGTTCGTCGACGAAGTCGATGAACCATTCGAAGGCGGCTTTCTCTTCGGCGGCGCTCGCGAGGGCCCAACGGGTGTGCCACGCGCCTTCGCCGGTGAGAACACCGAACAGGTATTCGCGGCCGGCGGGAGCGGTGAAGGGGTCGCTTTCGAGGTCGAAGAAGAGGTCGCCGGGATCGGGCGCGGGCAGGCGGGCCAGGCCGCGGTCTTCTTCGAGGGGGAGCAAGAGTTCGTGGACGGGTCGCTTGATGTTGCGGCCCTGGAGCTGGACGCGGGCCTGTTCGCGGATGCGGACGAAGCTTTCGCGCGCGCCATGGCGGGGGCGCCAGGGCAACGGCACGGGCAGGGCGGCGAGGGCGCCCAGGGTGGGGACGTCCCATTCGGCGAGCTGCTTGCGCTGGAGGCGGGTGATGCCGGCGGTGAGCGAGAGATGATCGGCGCGACGCCAGGCGGACTCGCATTCGTGCCAATAGCGGCAGACGGCGCAGTGGGGACAGGGCTCGGCGGCGGTGGGCGGGCGCTGGGCGACGGCGGCCTGGAGCTGGCGGGCGATGGCGCGATAGATGGCGGAATAGTGGGTGACGCGGTGGCGTTCGGGGACAAAGCCGGGCGGGATCACGGCCATTTCCTCCGGAAGGACGCCCTGGACGGCCTCCAGGAGCACGGAATAGTGGGTGAGCTGGAGGATGGTGGCGGCCTTGGTTTGGCGGGCGAGCTTGCAATCCCAGGCTTCGTAGGACCAGGGGCCGAGGCGGCTCGGTTTCGGCGTGCGGACAAGGAGATCGGGGTAGCCGATCCAGGGGCCGTTCTCGAGGGCGGCTTGGGCGATGTAGGGATCGCCGCGGCGCAGGGCGGCGAGCGTGGCTGCGGCGGGGTTGTGGTGGCGGCGGAGGTCGGTGACGGGGGGCGGGAGCGTGGCGAGGAAGGCGGCTTCGTGGGCGTCGCCGAGTTGGCGGAGAGTGACGGCGTCGGGGTCGGCCCAGTCGGGCTGGGGACGCTCGCCGAGGAGGGCGGCGTGGTTCTGGGCAGAGCGGTGGCGGCATTGGAGAAAATCCGTGAGGTCCGTGGCGGACAGACGGATGGTGCTGCCTCCGATTAACTTCAAATCCGACGCTCCGATCGAGGGAAAGTATTACTTGGCAGAATACTACAGATTTACGGGTGTGGGACGGCGCAAGGGTGGGGAGGGGTGGGGTTTCTTTTGGGTGGGGGTGGCGGGTCTGCTGGAGGATCGATGGCGATGCTATCCTTCGGCCAGAGCCGCCCTGTGGCTGGTTGGTTCCGATATGGCCTCTGTTCCGAAGACAATCCATGTGATTCCGGTCCGCGCGGGCTGGGTGCTGCAGAAGCTCGACCGGCGACCGAGCGCGCCCTTTCGGACCCGGCGTTAGGCGATGAAGGCGGCCGAGGCGCGGCTGACGAAGGCTGCCGGGCAGATCGTGATTCACACGCGGACGGGGCGGGCATTGCAGGGACTCAGGCGAGGCCTGCCGCAACTGGCGCCGGTGCGAGTGAAGACGACGGTGGATCCGAAGGTGATCCAGGCGGCGGTTCTCGCCGTGGTGCGCCGACGCCTGTCCGCGTTTGGCACGTGATTCTATGCCCGCATCGACGGGCATTGCCTGACGCATTTGCCCCGCCTATCCTGGGAGCACGCATTTCGTGCTAAATCCAATCTAATCCCGACAGGGAGGGCTCCGGGCGATGGCTCACAAGGCACTGATTCCCGACCTGGACGTGTTGGCGTCCTACTTCGCCGATCCCGTGGCGTTTGCCCGGAAAATCCTCGAATTCTACCCCGACGCCGCGCAGCAGCGCGTGCTCAATGGCGAGATCCGGCAAGGCATCCTCTGCTGCTCACGCGGCTTTGGCAAGACCGAAATCACCGCCGTGCTGGCCTGCCACCACTGCCTGACGCGCGAAAACGCCGTTGTGCTGGTGGTCTCCGAAACCGCCGAAAAGGCGGGTGAACTCGTCCGCCGCACGGTCCGGCACGCCGCCAAGGCGGGCATGGAGGCGAAGCCGGATGACGTGAAGTCCGGTGGGTTCATTTTCCCGAATGGCAGCCGCATTCTGCCGGTGCCGTGCCGCGAAGGCCGGGTGCGCGGCTATGCCGCGACCCTCATTCTGGTGGACGAGGCCGCGCTGGTGCCCGATGACGTGTGGATGTCGCTGGCGGGGACGCGCGCGTCGACCTATGACCAGTGCACGGTGTGGATCATGTCGACGCCGGGCGCGAGCAAAGGCTTCTTCTACGAGATTTGGGAAGGCAAAGATCCGGATTGGGAACGGATCCACGTGCCGGCGACGGAGTGCGGCCGGATCACGTCCGTTTTTCTCGAGAAGATGCGCCGGACGATGGACCCCAATGACTTCGAACGCGAATTCATGGCGCGCTACGTGAAGCTCGAAAGCGAAGTGTTCGGGCCGGGCGAGGCGGACAACGTAGTGAAGACGACGTTCGGGCGACTGCGCATTGGCGAATACGTGCCGACGCCGGTGCGGCCGTGGGGCCAAGGGGTGACGATCGATACCGGCGAATTCGTGCCGCTGAATGGCTTCTTCATCTGCGTGGACCTGGGGCAGGCGCGGGACCGCACGGTGATCGCAATTCTGGAATATACGCTGATCCCGACGGGGCGGCAGTGCGCGATGACGCGCATTCATCTAGTGGATGTGAAGCTGCGGTTGCGCTGGCTGGACCAATTCCCGCTGGACACACCCTATACGGATATCGCCCAGACGGTGGCGGGCGTGATGCAGAACGGCGAGCTGCAGGAGCGCGGCGTGCTGGTGATGGATGCGAGCGGGGTGGGTCGCGCGGTGCTGGACCAGGTGCGGGCGCTGAAACTGAAGATGCCGATTGTGGGCGTGCAGATTACGTCGGGCCTGGCGACGCAAGCGCCGGGCGCGCGCACCGGGACGCTGATGAATGTGTCGAAGGCGGAGCTGGTGGAGCGCTTCGTGAATATCGTGCGGCGCGGGATGTTCGAGGTGGCGCATGATTGCCCGTATCTCGAGGTGTTCAAGAAGGAGATGCGCGGGTTTCAACGGTTGAAGTCGGGGACGGGGAAGTGGACGTATTCGGGGAAGGCGAGCGGGGGCACGGATGACATGCTGATGGCCGTGATGATGGGCGTGACGGTGGCTTGTGAGCGGCACCGGTTGGACCGGTTGAAAGCGGCGAGTTAGTTTGTTTTTGAATGGCCACCGATGAACACCGATGAACACCGATTTGGCGGGAGGGTTAAAGCGTCACCAACCGTAGTTCCGGGATCCGATGGAAGTCCCGGACGTTGGCGGTGACTACCGCATATCCCAATTCGAGAGCCGTCGCGCCGATCAGGAGATCGCTGAACTGCAGATTCACGCCGCGCGCTGCCATTTGAGCCGAAGTCCGCGCGACCACGTCCGCAGTGGCCTCCGTGACTGGATAGACCGGAATGGTGGACCTCAGATCGCGGAGGAAGGTCTCGCGGTGCCGCCGGATTTGCGGATCTTTGGCCCGATAGATTCCATGTCCGAGTTCTGCCACGGTGACGACCGAGAGGGCGATGGGCAGCTCACCGACAGCTTTCTGGATACCTTCGATGGCGTCGGCGGCGGTGAGCCCGCGGCGCTCGGCGTCGATGAGAACGCTGGAATCGAGAACTAATCCCAGGAGGGCGGAGTCCATGGTTGGCGAGTGACTTGAATGCCGTCCTCGATGTCGCGGGCGAAGTCATCATCCATGAGCGCGGTGGAGCCGCGCGCTTTGAGGTCGGCTACGACTTCGGAAATCAGGCGGCCGCCGCGGATGGGTACGGGAGCCTTCAGGACGGCGACCGGCCGTTGGTCCCGCTCGATGACTACTTCCACGCCCTGGCGCACCTTCACCAGCACGGCGGGAAGATCCCGCACCAGATCGGCTTCGCTGATGTGGAGAGTGGCCATCACTTCGTATTATGCGCCGATTTTGGGTGCACCGGTGGGCGGCGAGTTGTTTTTGAATGGCCACCGATGAACGCCGATTTGGGGATTCAGCTAAGATACTGGCTTGGACGTTGTCATTCTGGCGGGACCCAATGGAGCGGGCAAGTCGACTTCCGCCTCCACTCTCTTGCCTCGCTTGCAGTTGCTGGAGTTCGTGAACGCCGACACCATTGCCCGGGGATTGAGTGCGTTTGATCCCGAGTCGGCGGCACTGGCGGCGGGCCGCATCATGCTCGAGCGGCTCGATCATTTGGCGGCGGAAGGAAAGAGCTTCGCGTTCGAGACCACTTTGGCCAGCCGGACGTTTGCGCCCCGATTGCGGCGGCTGCGGGCACAGGGCTACCGCATCGAGTTGATCTTCTGTTGGCTGCCTTCGCCGGAGATGAGCGTGGAAAGAGTGGCCCAGCGGGTCCGCAGCGGCGGGCATTTCGTGGCCGGAGAAACCGTTCGTCGCCGGTATTCCGCCGGCCTGCGCAACTTCTTTCAGTCATACCGGCCGCTGGTGGAGGTCTGGCGGTTCTACGACACGTCAGGCGCTCATCGGCTCGTTGCCGGATTCAAAGCCGGCCTCGTTGTCCACGACCCGGCGCTGTGGCATAAGCTGGAAAAAGAGTATGGAAGCCAAGACTGAGCCGCAGAAGCTCTCGATCGATGAGATGATGAGCCTCGGCTATCCCATCGACGAGGCCATGCGGGAGGGCGCTCGCCAGGCTTTGCTCGTGCATCACAAGTTGGGCCAGGACGTCGTGACCTGGCGCGACGGTAAAGTCGCCATCGTGCCCGCCGCCGAGCTGCTGGCCGAGTTCGATGCCCTCGAGGATGGCGCCCGGCGGACTGACTGAAGACGATTCGGCCCGCAGTTATGATGGCTGAATCATGGTTTCTCTATCGCGCCGCGCTTTTCAGACGCTTTGGGCGGAGCCCGGCGCGCGCGAGCTGACGATCCTTTACACGAACGACTTCCACTCCGCCTTCGAGCCGGTGCCGGCGTTTTGGCGCGCGGGGTCGCCGCGGCTGGGCGGGGCGGCGCACTTGGTGTCGCTCATCGAGCGCGAGCGCGCGGCCGCGCCCGGCGCCTTCCTGCTCGATTCCGGCGATATGTTCACGGGCACCATCAGCGCGTTGACGCAGGGCGCGGCGTTGATGGACCTGATGACGTTGGCCGGCTACGATGCCATGGGCGCCGGCAACCATGAGTTCGACTACGGCTGGCAGAGCTTCGACCGCGCGACCCTGCGCGCGCCGTTCCCGATCCTGTGCTGCAATGTGCGCTACCGCGGGAGCGGCATTCGCTTTCTGCGGCCTTACACGATTGTCGAAAGGCGCGGGGTGCGGCTGGGCGTGATCGGCGTGATGGGGACGGCGGCGGCGCGGAATACGATCATGCCGTCGAAGGTGGCGGAGCTCGAGTTCACGGATCCGGTGGCGGAGGCGCGCGCGGCGGTGGCGGCGTTGCGCGAGGCGGTGGATGCGATCGTGGTGCTGGGGCACCAGGGGTTGCCGGGGCCGATGCAATCGGACGCGGAGAATGACCCGAGCGTGCAGCGGCCGCTCGATGAAGACCTGCGGTTCTGCGATGCGGTGCCGGGGATCGCGGTGTATATCGCGGCCCATTCGCATCATGGGTTGGAGCAGCCGTTGGTCCACGGGAATACGGGCACGATCGTGACGCAGACCTATGGCTACGGGACGCGGCTGGGGCGCTTGCGGCTGGCGATCCGCGAGGGGCGAGTGGTGCGGCATGACGTGCGGCTGCTCGAGGTGGCGAGCGACAAGTTGCCGGCGCATGGGGCGGCGGCGGCGCGGTTGGCGGCGGTGCGGAAGAAGCTCGCGAAAGAGCTGGGCGAGCCGTTTGCGCGGGCGACGGCGCGGTTCACGCGGAAGTACAACCAGGAGTCCGGGTTGGGGTCGTTTGCGGCGGACGTGATGCGCGCGACGGCGGGGAGCGAGGTGGCGTTGACGAATGCGGGTGGGTTGCGGGCGGATTTGCCGGAGGGGCCGCTCGATCGCGGTCATGTGCTGGATGCGTTTCCGTTCCTCAACACGTCGGTGACGCTCGAGCTGCGGGGCGCGGATTTGCGGGCAGCGCTCGAGCAGGGGTTGTCGTTGAGGGCGGGGTTGGCGCAGATTTCCGGGTTGACGGTGACTTACGACTTGAAGCGGCCGGTGGGCGAGCGGATCGTGAAGGCGGAGATCGACGACGAGCGCGTCTACCGGGTGACGACGAATAGCTTCCTGGCGGAGGGTGGGGATGGGTATGGGTCGCTGGCGCGCGGGCGGCGGGTGCGGGACGACGGGCAGTTGAGCGACGTGATCCTGGGGCATTTGCGGAAGGCGGGTCGCGTGACGCCGCCGGCATTGGGGCGTTGGCGGGCGACGCCCACGCGGTGAGCTACTTGTAGGCCGGAATCCCGGTGACTCGCTCGCCGATGACGAGCGTGTGGATATGATCGGTGCCCTCGTAGGTCTTCACCGTTTCGAGATTGCAGAGGTGCCGCATGATGGGGTACTCGTCCATGATGCCGTTGCCGCCCAGCAGGTCGCGCGATTGGCGGGCGCAATCGAGCGCGATGGCGACGTTGTTCCGCTTGAGCATGGAGACATGCGCCGGCTCGAGCTTGCCCGCATCCTTCAGGCGCCCGCAGTGCAGGGCGAGCAACTGCGCCTTGGTGATCTCCGTGATCATGCCGGCCAGCTTCTCCTGCACGAGCTGGTGCGAGGCGATGGGCTTGTCGTCGAACTGCTTGCGGAGAATGGTGTACTGGCGGGCGGTCTCATAGCAATCCATGGCGGCGCCGATGACGCCCCAGCCGATGCCGTAGCGGGCCTGGGTGAGGCAGCCGAGCGGACCTTTCAAGCCTTTTGCCTCGGGCAGCATGGCGCTGGCGGGCACGCGGCAATCGCTGAAGGCGAGGCTCGAGGTGACGGAGGCGCGCATGGACACTTTGCCATGCAGGTCCGACGTGGAATAGCCTTTCGTGCCGGTTTCCACCAGGAAGCCGCGGATGGGGCCTTCGTCGGTGCGGGCCCAGACGATGGCGAGATCGGCGACGCCGCCATTGGTGATCCAGGTTTTCTCGCCGTTCAGGATCCAATCGGAGCCGTCGCGCTGGGCGGTGGTGGTCATGCCGGCGGGGTTGGAGCCGAAGCCGGGCTCGGTCAAGCCGAAGCAGCCGATCTTGCGGCCGGCGGCGAGTTCGGGCAGCCACTTCTGCTTTTGCTCTTCGCTGCCATAGGCCCAGATGGGGTACATGACGAGGGCGCCCTGCACGCTGACGAAGCTGCGGATGCCGGAATCGCAGCGTTCGATCTCCTGCATGATGAGGCCGTATTCGACGTTGGACAGGCCGGCGCAGCCGTAGCCTTCGAGGTTGGCGCCGAAGAAGCCGAGGCGGCCCATCTCGGGGATGGCGTCCTTGGGGAAGCGGCCGTCGCGCCAGCAATCGCGGATGACGGGCATGAGCACGTCGTCCACGAAGGCGCGCGTGGTGGAGCGCATGAGCTTTTCTTCTTCGGAGAACTGTGAGTCGATGAGGAGGTAGTCGACGCCGGGGAATCGGGCCATACTTCCATTATCGGCTGGCGGGGTCTCTTGCTGTGGGGCGGGCGTGTGCGTTCGGGTCTGGCCGCGCGCGGGGCGTCCGCCCGGCCGCTACCCCTGCCGCCGCCGCGCGGCCAACACCGCCAGGGCGCCCGCCGCCAGGGCCAGCGTCGACGGCTCCGGCACGGCCGCCGGCCCCGAGCCCAGCGTCACCGACGCGTAGTTCGCCGACCCGCTTTCCGTCACCAGCGTGAACGGCAGTTCCTGCCCGGAGGCGTTGGCCAGGATCACGTTGGTGAGCACCGCCGTGTGGCTGGCGTCGGCCCGGGCGAACATGCCCGCCGTCACCGGATCGGTATTGGTTTGCGCCACGGCGGCCATTTCGATGGAGATGTCGCTGGCCTGGCGCGGATCGTACGCCAACACCAGCGTGGCCAAGCCGGGCGCGGTCAGCGTCTGGCCGGCAGAGCCGCCTCCGCCACCCAGCACTGAGCCGTTCAACACGAGCTGGGCCGTGCTGCCCGGAGTGGCGCCGAAATCGCCGGTGATATTGAAGATCAGCGTCAACGTGTTCGTGTTGGCGACGGAGAGCGCCGCGCCCACGGCCGGCGCCACGGTGAACCCATCCCGGAAGCGCGCCACCGATTGGACGTAGAACGACGTCCCCATCAAAGGAGGGATGTTGGTGGAGACCGCGCTGAACGATTGCGTCGCGTTCACCTTCAAAACGCCGTAATCCGCCACGGCGGTGGATTGATAGTTCCACTGCACCGCCGCATCCTGGGGCGTGAACACGTTCCGCGACCCCGAACAAATGCCCGTCGTGAGGTTGAAACAGACCGGCCCGGACTGGCCAAACGTGGTTTGTGTGACGTTGGCCTGGACGCCGAGGATGGCGGCGGCGGGAGCGGACCCGGGGGCAAGGCCCGACAGCCCGGCAAAGAGAAGAAACAAGCGAGGAGAAGGGGGAAGTGCCATGGTAACGTGTCATGTATCGCAAAAGAAAAGCGAAGTTGCCCACCTCCACCTCAAAAAGGGCAAAAAGAATTGGCGAATGCGGTATCCCCGGTAAGCGACAATTCTGTTCCGGGAGAAAACTGTTTGGACACGCCGTGGAATCGCCTGCCCGACATCACGCTTCTGATCCGTCAGACGCGCGCCGGCGATCGTTTTGCCGAAGGGCGCTTGTTCCGCCTCGCCTATCCGTACCTCACCGCCATCGCTAGCCGCCTGATGCGCCGCACCGGCTTCCGCCGGGCCGACGCACCCCAGGAGCTGGTGCACGACGTGTATGTCACCCGGCTCGAAGGGTGGCCGCGCGAAATCACCGACCGCGGGCACTTCCTCGCCCTGGCCACGCTGGCCATGAAGAACGAGTTGATTGACCGGGCTCGCCGGAACATGGCCCTCAAGCGTTCGGGGGGCGCCGGATTCCCCGCGCAGCGCGCCCACGCGCTCCACTACGACGACATCATGCTGTTGGAGGGCCAGATCGAAAACCTGGCCCGGCTGGATCCGCGGGCGGCGCAGGTGTTGCGGCTCCGCTATTACGGCGGCTGCAGTTGGGCGGAAACGGCCGCGGCGACGGGCGCGACGGTGAAGATGGTTCGCAACGATTGGGAGTTCGCCGCCAAATGGCTGGCCGAGCGCTTGCGGCCGGCGTCCTGACGGCGGCGCTCGGGCTGGCCGCGCCGCCCGAGGTCCGGCGGGGGGAAGCCATCCAGGTGACCGATTGGTTCACGCACCCCGGCGCGCCTTCGGCCATTCACTCCCTCGCCGCCGGCGCGGAGGACTTTCTCTGGGCGGCCTCCGATCAGGGTTTGTTCCGCTTCGATGGGCTGCACTTTCATCGCATGGATCCGCAGCCGGTGCGGCACGTGGCCGTCACGCGCGACGGCGATGTCTGGTTCGGCGGCGACGCCGGCTTGCGCGTCCGGCGCGGCGTCACCAGCCAGCCGGTTCACGGTGAGGCGGTGATCGCGCTGGCCGCGCAGGGCGACCATGTCGCCTGGCGGACGAAGACCAGCGTCTGGTTCGGCGGCCGGGCCGGCATGACGGATTTGCGCGTGCAGGCCAATGGCGCGCTCACGGTGGACCGCGAGAATCGCATCTGGTTCGCCTGCGGCGCGGAAGCCTGCGCGGTGGACGCCGCAGGACGCCTGTCGCGCTCGCCGTTGGGGCCGGGCCCGTGGCCGCTCGTTTTCTCCGGCGACGGGTTGTGGTCGGTGCGGCCCCTCACCGTGGCGCGCAATGGAGAGGTCACCACCGTCCAACCCGGGCCCGCCGCGCTGCCCGACGGACGGCTCGCCTTCGGCGATTCGCGTGGCCGCACCTGGCTGGGCACCTCGGAATGGCTGGAGCAGGGCGCCCTCTACCAGGCGCCCGATCCGCATCCGGGCGGCTATTATCATGCTGTCTTTGCGGAGGACCGGCTGCGGCAAATGTGGGTGGGTTCCACCGAAAAGCCTTTGGGCCTGATCGTGACGAGGCCCTGGCGGCCGCTGTGGCTGCCGATGGGGGCCGTGGAGACCGTGATCCGGACGGCTTCGGGCCGCCTGCTGGCCGGCGGCGAGGCGGGCTGGTCGGAATCGTTCGATGAGGGCGGACATTGGTCGCTGTGGGCCACGGCGGCGACGGGCGCGGCCAAGGCGTGGGATGCCATCGAGACCGCCAAAGGGACCTGGGTGATCTCGCAGCAGCGCGGCGTGCTGCTGCTCGACCGCGCGGGGCGCGAGCTCTTCGCCATGCCCGGCACGGCTCCGCCCGGTCCGCAGTTCCGCCGCTTTTGGCGCGATCGCGCCGGGCGTCTCTGGGTGGGCGCCAAGGCCGGCTTGTACCGGCTGAATGAAGAGGCTCTGCGCCTCGAGCCGGCCAAGCTGCCGCCCGGCACCTTGAGCCCGCTGGTGTTCGCCACCGGACCGGATGGCCAGGAGTGGATGGCGTCGTCGAGCGGCATCGCCAAACTAGTGGACGGCGAATGGAAGATCGAGGTGCCCGCCGAAGTGTTCCTGTTCGCTTCGCGCCTGGGGGCGTTGGCCGTGGGACCCGGCCCCGAATTCTGGGTGGGCTACCGGAGGGAAGGGCCGTTCAGCCGCGTGCGGCGCGAGAACGGCGCCTGGAAGCGCACCGACTTCGCCGCCGACGACGGCTATGAGCCCAATTACACCCGCGCCCTGTTGCGCGACCGCCGGGGCTGGATCTGGCGCGGCACGCCCGGCGGCCTGGCGGTGAGCGATGGCCAGCGTCTGGCGGCGCATGAGTGGATCCGGTTCGAAACGCCGCACGAGGGCGTCTCCGATGGCGGCCTCATGGAGGATCGTGATGGCTCCGTGTGGGTGGGCTCGAGCCTCGGCATCCATCACCTGGTGCCCCCGCCCGATTGGTTCGACCCCATTCGCACTTCGAAGCCCCGCGTCACGGCTTGGTGGGCCGATGGCGTTCCCGACTTTGCCCCGCGCGACGGCCAGCGTTGGCCGTCGGGCGTGAACCGGCTCAAAATCGACTATGCGCAATGGCCCGCGGCCCGGCCGCGCCGGCCGGCGAATGCCTTCCGCCTGGTGCCGCTCGAAAAGGACTGGCGCTATTCGGCGACGGGCAGCGTCACCTACGACAATCTGCCCGCGGGCTCCTATCGCTTCGAAGTGCGCGGCGATCGTGGCGGGGCGATCGAGAGCATCACGTTCGAAACCGGCTCGCCCAGCCGCCCGCCGTGGCTGTGGTCCCTGGCCGGCGCGGGCAGCATTGGTTTGGTTTGGTTCCTGTGGGCGCGTTGGAACCGGCCCGTGGCGCTGGTGGAATACTGGCAGGCGAAGCAGGCGTTTCTCGAAGCCAAGGAGCGCGAAGCGGAAGCGCCGGCCGAGCCGCGCCTCATCGCCGATCGCTATGTGCTCGGCGCGCCCCTGGGCAGCGGCGGCTTTTCCACGGTCTATCGCGCGCTCGATGAGACCACCGGCCGCACCGTCGCCTTGAAGCTGTTGCCCGCCGGCGCGGAGATGCCGGAATGGCAGCGCAGCCGGTTCGACCGCGAGATTGCGGCGCTGGCCCGGCTGGCGCATCCCGGCGTCGTGCGGCTGCTGGATGCGGGCGAAACGCCGGACGGCGCGCTCTACCTGGTGATGCCGGTGATCGAAGGCGAATCGCTGCGCGAGGTGCTGATGCGCGGCCCGGTGGACCGCACCCGGCTGGTGGAGTGGGTGAGCCAGGTGGGCGCGGCGCTGGAAGCCGCGCACCAGGATGGCGTCCTGCACCGCGACCTGAAGCCCGAGAACATCCTCATCGACGGCGAGAGCGGCCGCGCGATCGTGGTGGACTTCGGCGCCGCCGCCGTGCGCGATTCCGCCGCGAATGGACGCAGCACCCTGATGCTCGGGTCGCTCGACTATCTGGCGCCGGAGCAGGTGCAGGGCCGCTCCTCGCCGCAAACTGACATCTATGCCTTCGCCGTGGTGGTGTTCGAGCTCTGCACCGGGCTCCGCTACCGCAGCCTGGCCGATGGCAGCGAGGCCGGCCTGCGCCACGCCGTGCCGAGTTTCAGCCCGGCGTTGGCGGCGGAGCTGGCCCGCGGGCTGCGCTTCGATCCCGCCGGCCGGCCGGAAGCGATAGGCCCCTACGCCGAAGCGCTGGCCGCATTGCTGCGCCAGCGCTGACTTCGGCCGTTCGATGGGGGAGTTTGGCTACTCCTCGAGCACCGCGTCGCCCAGCACTTCGATGATGAAGCCGCCGCGCGCGTGCACGTCGTTCGAGGTGACCTCGAAGACATACGAGCCCGGGCCCAATTGAATCCGCGCGGCCGTGGTGCTGCCGTCCTCGTCGTCGTTCTCGCCCAACACCAACGCCAGGCCACCCGTGGCGATGGCGTAGATGTAGGGGTCGAAGTCCTTGCTCCTCACGCGGAACACGGCCGTGCCGGACTTCACGGTGACCTGGTAGCGCCGGGCGCGCGCCAGCGACGGCTGGATGGGGGAGACGCAATCGTCATCGCTGAGCTCTTCGCTCACTCCGGCGCGGCTCAGCACGCCCGCCGATTCACACGGCTTCTGCCGCTCCAACTGGAAGACGCCCGCGCCGCGGGTGCCCAACTGGATGAGCCCGCCCTGACTGGCATGCTGGGTGGCGAACGCCTGCGCGCCCGTGGCCACCCACTTCGGCAGGCCGCGCCCGAAGCTCGTCCAGTTCGTGGAGCCATAGACATACCGGTAGAGGCCCATGTCCGTGGCCGCGTAGATGACGGCGTTGTCGAGCGGGTCGAGCGTCACGGCGTTCACCGGCGTATCCGGCAGCGGCGCGCCGTAGTTGGACGCTCCGGCGCCGGTGAGGTCGCTCCAGCTGGCGCCGAAGTCGTTGCTGCGCAGCACGTGTGCGCCGCCGGTGCCGCCCAGGCCGATCACCGCCGTGTCGGGATAGGTGGGATCCATCACGATGGACGAGATCTGGCGCGTGGCGTTCGCGGCGGTGACGCCCAAGGCGCGCGCGAGGCCCGCGGTGCGATCCGTCCAGGTAGCGCCGCCATCGCGGCTCAACATCAGGCGCCCGTTCTGGGAACCGGCCATGATCAGCTTTTGATCGGCGCGCGTCAGGCCGAGGGCGGTAATGCGGTCGGTGCCGCCGCGGGTGAGATCGAGATCGCCGCTGGGAGTCCGCTGATACGTCAGGCCGCCATCCTCGCTGTACCAGACGCGGAAATCGGCGAAGTAGATGCGCGGGCCGACGCCGTCGTGCGTCAGCGGTTGGATGGAGGCGATGCGCTTGGTGTCGGGGAACTGATTGAGGCCCTTCACGGAGTCGACCGGGAACTCGTGCACACCGACCGTGCGGTCACCCATCAGCGCGATGAGCAGCCGGCCCGGATTGGCGGGATCGAACGTGCAGGCGCCGCCGTCGCCGCCGCCGATGGAGTTCCACTCCTCATCGCCGCGCACGCCGAAGCCATTGTGGAACAGGCCGGAGCAATTGACGCTGGCGTCGGTGGGGTGAACGCCGAAGCCCACCATGTCCATCACCTGCAGCGTCTTGTTCAGCGAGGAGAATGTGGCGCCGGCGTCGGTGGACTTCCAGATGCCGCCATCGTTGCCGACGACGAAGCTGCGGCTACTGCCCAGGAAAGCCAGCGCGTGCTGATCGACGTGGACGACGTTGGTGCCGATGTCGCGCCAGGTGGCGCCGCTATCGGTGGACTTGTAGACGCTGAACGCGCCGAAGTACTGCGTGCGGGCGTCGGCCGGATCGATCTCGTAGAAGGGGTCGAAATCGATCTGGAAGAAGCTGGCGAAGCTGTTGGCGGGCAGATTGCTGACGCGCGAAGTGGGCGTACCCGCGGCGTTGAAGGTGACCTGCGTGATTTGTCCCTGCAGCACGCCGGCGGGGTTCGGGAAGGAATTGAACATGTAGACGTCGTTGGCGGCCGCCGGCGTGACGGCCAGCTCGAGACTGACGGAACCCGCCGCCTGGGCCACGCGCGTGAAAGTGCCGCCGGAGTTGCTGGAACGGTAGAAGCCCGCCCCGCTGCCGGTGACGTTCACCTGGCTGCTGGCGGGCGTGCTCTTCGCGGCCAGATAGATGATGGCCGGGTTCGACGGATGGAACTCGATGTCCGTCACGCCGCCCGCGAAGATACGAGCCCAGGTGATGCCGCCATCGATGGATTGATACAAGCCGCCATTGCCGCGGTCGGCAAAGCGGTCGATGGCCACGGCCGCATAGACCAGCGTGGGCACGTTCGGATGCACCAGGATCTTCTTGGTATTGCCGTTGGGATAACCCGCGGGCAGACTCTCCCGGCCGCTGGGCTTGGTCCAGGTGCCACCGCCGTCGTCGGAACGCATGAAGCCGCCGAAACCGGTAATGGCATGGGCGTCCGCGTCGTTGTTCGAACAGCCCGCGTAGGCGTAGCGCGGATCACTGGGCGCAAAGGCGATGGCGCGGCAATCGCGATACTCGAGCTTCCGGCTGACGGGCACGAACTTCTCCCCGCCATCGGCGGAGCGCCAAATGCCGCTCACCGTGCCGGCCAGGATCACGCTCGGATTGGTGGGATGCACGGCCACGGCGCCCACGAAACCGGCCACCGAGCCCTGGCGCGAGGGAGCGGGCATGAACATCGGAGCGGGACCGATGGGCTTCCAGTTGGACGGCGCGTTCGTACTGGCGAAGGCGGCCGCGTCGGCGCGCTCGAGGCCGCGGTCGAACTTCCGCGCGCCGCGGATCGACGTCTCCACCTCCTCATCCGACAGGCGGTGCTTGGCAAACTCCTCGGAGAAGGCGCGCTCGCGGGCTTCTTCCTCTTTGCGCTCGTCTTCTTCGTCTTTGTCCACTGCCGGCGGCGGCGGCGGGGCTGCCCGGGCAGTGAGCTTGGCAGGGGGCGGGGTAACCGACGCCACTCGCATTTTCGCGGATTGGCACCCGGTCAACAGAAGCAAGGCGGCCAGAGGCCAGTGGAGAGATTGGATGGACATAGCGTTCATTCGGGGTAGGCGGAGCGTGTGGAGGAAACCTGTCAGCGGGGCGAAGAAAATTCCGCTCCCGATCTCCCCGGAGCTCGACAGTCAGAAGCGGCACGCAGCGTTTGGGCCTCCGGCCTCGTTGCAGTTCGGGAGTTCATGTTTGGAGAGAAGCCTTCTTCGAATGCCAGCGAAGGTTCGGTCGTCTAGACCCAAGAGTAATGGAGAGCCTACGGTCTGTCACTAGTACGGGCGATTCAAAAAGGCCCCCCGGCACAACGGCCAGCGCCAGAAAAAAGCTACACTGCTTCAAAGGTCTCTCTGCCATGGAAATCACTCGTCTGCTGTCCGCCTGGTCCTCCGGTGACCCAGCGGCGTTCGACGAACTCATCCCCATCGTGCACGACGAACTCCGCCGCCTGGCCCGCCGCCAACTGGCGCGCGAGAGCAACCATCAGGCCGCCCAAACCACCGAGCTCGTCAACGAAGCCTACCTGCGCCTGGTGGATTCGAGCCGCGTCCGCTGGCAGGATCGCGACCACTTCTTCGCTCTGGCCGGACAACTCATGCGGCGCGTGCTGGTGGACCTGGCCCGCGCGCGCCAAGCCGAAAAGCGCGGCGGCCAATGGATCCGCATCACCTTTGACGAAGGCCTGGGCGTGCCCGCCACCGATTGGCTGGCGCTGGACGAAGCGCTGAAGTCGCTCGAGGCCATGGACGCCCGCAAGAGCCGCATGGTGGAGCTCCGCTTCTTCGCCGGGCTCAACGTGGAGGAGACCGCCCGCGTGCTCGGTGTCTCCGCCGAGACCGTGCATCGCGATTGGCGCTTCACCCGCACGTGGCTGCGCCGCGAGCTCAGCGGCAGCGCCACGGGGTCCATCGCATGAAGGGGCCGCAGTGGGACGAACTGCAGCGGCTCTACCACGCCGCCGCGGACCTGCCGCCGGCCGAACGCGCCGCGTACCTCGACCAGGCCTGCGCCAGCGACGCCCCGCTCCGCCAGGAGATCGATTCCCTGCTCGCCAGCGAGACGTCGAGCCCTGATCCGCTGGATCAGCCCGCCGTGCTGGAAGCCGCCCGCGCCATCGCGGCCGACGGCGTCGAGGACGACGACGCCCTCGAGCCCGGTGCCCTGGTGGGCCCCTATCGCATCGTGGCCGCCATCGGGCGCGGCGGCATGGGCGTCGTCTACCGCGCCGAACAGCAGGAGCCCGTCCGCCGTCTGGTGGCGCTGAAGGTGACCCGCCCCGGCCTCGCGGGCCGCTCCGCGTTGGCCCGCTTCCAGGCCGAGCGCCAGGCGCTGGCGCTGATGGATCACCCGGCCATCGCGCGCGTGTTCGACGCCGGTGCCACCGCCGCCGGCCTGCCCTACTTCGCCATGGAACTGGTGGAAGGGCCGCCGGTGACCGAATACGCCGCGCGCGCCGGGCTCGATCTCCGCGCGCGCCTCGCCCTCTTCATCCCGGTCTGCCAGGCCATTCAGCACGCGCACCAGAAGGGCATCATCCACCGCGACATCAAGCCGGCCAATGTCCTGGTGGCCACCTACGACGGCCAGCCGGCGCCGAAGGTGATCGACTTCGGCATCGCCAAAGTGCTCGAGCCCGTGGACGGCGCGGCGGGCCTCACCCGCCAGGGCTGGATGATGGGCACGCCGGATTACATGAGCCCGGAGCAGGTGGCGGGCGACGTCGACACGCGTAGCGACATCTACGCGCTCGGCGCGCTGCTCTACGAGCTCCTCACCGGCGTGACGCCGCTCGCGCTGGCCGGCGTGGAGAACGACACGCTCGAAGTGCTGCGCCGCATTCGCGAAGCGGAGCCGCCGCCGCCCAGCGACCGCCTCGGCGCCAGCCCGCTGGCCCGCCAGGTGCGCGGCGAGCTCGATTGGATCGTGATGAAGGCGCTCGAGAAGGATCGCACCCGGCGCTACGCCGCCGCCAGCGACCTGATCACCGATCTCGAGGACTACCTGCGCGGCGCTCCCGTCTCCGCCGGCCCGCCGTCCACGTTCTATCGCGTGCGCAAAGCCGCCCGGCGCTATCGCTGGCCGCTGGCCGCCGCCGCCGGGTTTCTGGTGCTCGTCACGGGCACGGCCGCCTACAGCGCCCGGCAGGCGTTTCTCGCGCGCCGGGCGGAACACACCTCCGCGGCCGTGGCCACCTTCCTGCGCGACGATCTGCTGGCGCAGGCCAGCGCCACGGTGCAGAGTTTCGGGGGCGCGCGCCCCGATCCCGACCTGAAGGTGCGCACCGCGCTCGATCGCGCCGCCTCCCGCGTCGAAGCCCGCTTCTCCGGCGAGCCGCTGGTGGAAGCGGCGCTCCGGCAGACGCTGGCCTCGGCCTACTTCGACCTCGGCCTGTATCCCGCCGCCCGCCGCCAGGCGGCGCGCGCGGTGGAGTTGCGCCGGCGCGAACTGGGCGCGCTCGATGCGGAGACCCTGGCCGCCGAACACCTGCTCCTGAACGTCGACCTCGGGCTCGGACCGCCGGCGGAGGGCGTCGCGCGCGCCAAGCAGCTCTACGAGAGCCGCCGCCGGTTGCTGGGCCCACGCCATCCTGACACCCTGGCCACCCAAGAGACCCAGGCCGCCGTGGAGCGCGCCTTCAAGCGCAACGCCGCCGCGCTGGCGTTGTTGAAGGAGGTGGCCGCCCAGCGCCGGCAGGTGTTGGGCGCGACGCATCCGGACACGCTGAAGACGATGTCGAGCGTCGGGCTCACGCATCTTTATCAGGATCAGTTCGCCGAAGCGAAGGAGATCCTGAGCCAGGTGCTGGCCGCGCGCCAGCGCACGCTGGGCGAGGAGCATCCGTTCACCATGGGATCGCGCAACGCGTTGGCGCTCGCGTTGATGAACAACCGCAGCCGGGCGAGGCGGTGAAGCTATTGACCGAGGTGCTCGCCTGGCGGCGCCGCGTGCTGGGCCCCGGCCATCGTGATACGCTGGCCACGCTGAATAGCCTGGGCCTGGCGTCGGCGCGGCTGGGCCAAGCCGCCGATGCGGAGCGCGCCTTCCTCGATTGCCTCGCGCAAGGCGCCGCCGGGCTCGGCGCGCATCACCCGGCCCGTGGAAGCCTGCCGCCGCAATCTGGCGAACACCTATCACGACGAGGGCAAGTATCAGGACGCCGCGCGCGAATACGAGGCGATCGTTGCGCGGGACGTCGAGACGCTCGGCGCCGAAAGCGCCGACACGCTGCGCGACATGAGCAATCTCGGCGGCATCCTCGCGCGCGCTGGCCGTTATGCGGAAGGCAAGGCCATGCTCGAGCGCACCATCGCCTTGCGCACCAAGGTGCTGGGGCCGAAGGACGCCAAGACGCTCAGCTCGATGAATCTGCTGGCGGAGATCCATATCGCCGCGCGGCGCTTCGACGACGCGCGCGTCTGGCTCGAGAAGGTGGCCGCCTTGCGGCGCGAGGTGCTGGGCCCGAAGAATCCGCGCACGCGGGCGACGGTGACGGCGCTGGCCTCCGTGTTGCTCGAGCAGGGCCGCTACGCGGCGCCGAGCCGCTGCTGCGCGAGGCGCTCGCGTCCGCCGGCGATGATCGGTGGAGCCACGGGCTGTCGAGCAGCCTGCTGGGCTGGAGCCTGGCGGGGCAAGGGGCGCTCGAAGGAGGCCGCGCCGCTGCTGCGCGACGGTCACCAGGAGCTGAGCGCCGCCGCCAGCGGGCGTCCCGCCGAGGAGCGCGCGGAGGTGGGCAAGGCGCTGGCCCGGCTGGCGCTGGCCCGCTGACCCGTCGGCTGGTTCGACCGTCATCCCCACCGTTTGGGGTGGAGTTTTCGGGCTTCGGTTCGTTTGTCCGCTGTGAATAACGTTCGGCAAGTGGTTGTTTCTACTGGGGCGACCGTGGCCGGCCCGCTGCCCGCCCGAGCGGGGGTGACCGCTCTCGGTTTTCTTGGGTTCGTTTATATTTTTCGTTTTTTTTTTGTGCCTGACGGCTTGGGTTCGTTTTTCACTTTTTGTTTCGGTGAGCGTGTCGCCGAGTGGCCTGTCCGCCCTATTTCATAGAGCTTCCTGGTGCTTTGATTGTAGTTTATTCGGCTCGCCGGTCAAGCACATTTCTCTTGAATATCAGACACAAGAAGACTCCTATTCAAAGAGTAGCGTAGGAGTCGGCGATTTCGAGCGTTGGGGCGAGGGATGTCGTTGAGCGGTAAGGAAATGGAGTCGCAAGAAAAATGAACTCCGTTTTGGGTGCACTGAAGCGGCGACAGTTCTGCGGGAGAGTTTGCGACTGCTGAAGGGGTGCGAGGACATTCGACAACTACGGATGGCCGAGTGCGAAAGGAGACCGCCGCTCGTTTCTTCGCCATTCTCCATCTCCTCGAACTCACCTCCCGTAGCCAGCGACCAAGAGAGGGATGCGGTGCGGATGGCATTGCGCCGTCAGGTTGGCCTGCTCATTCTTGCAGCAGCCAATTTGCCCTCAATCCACGCAACGAGCGTGGCGCGTTCCTCTTCATTGAGCAATGATGCGGCGTCCGCCAAGCCGCGCCGTTTCAACCACGGTCATGGGGCGGCATCGCCTCTCTCTGGTGTACGCAATTTGAGTACAGCCAGTAAATGTCGCTCGCGGGCCTTCAGCGGATACGGTCAAGCTGTCCCTGCGGCTCGGTACCGGCCGAGCGGCTAGATGGCGCAGTGGGTGTGGCTGGAGAGGGGGAGGTGGTGGGTGCGGTCGGCGAGGTAGCGGTAGGTGTTGGGCGGGTGCCGTAGGCGTTGATGTCCTCGCCGTATCACCATTCGCGCGGGTGGTGCAGCACGGCGATGGAAAGCGGGGCTTGATGGAGCTGGCCGGGCTCCTCGAGCTTCACGAAAAGCGTGCTACCAGAGCACGGGCACGCCATACTCCGGCATCACCCCATCTTTGCTCACCAGAGTGAGTCCTCGGCGAGGGCTTGGGCGACGAGCATGCGGTCGAAGGGGTCGCGATGGATAGATGGGAGCTGGGCGGATTGGTGAACGTGAAACAGCGAGATGGGGAGATAGCGGCTGACGCCGAGGCGGCGGCCGTGCTCCTCCCAATAGTCGGCCGCAAGGGGAACCTCCAACTTGCCCGCCTGCGCCTTTAGCCCGATCTCCCAGAGGGAGACCACACTCACGGTGAGGACGTTCGCTTCGTCGAGCAGCGCGGCGCGGGCTGTGGCGGAGAGTTCCGCCGGACGGTCGATGGCCCAGAGCAGCGCGTGGGTGTCGAGCAGCAGTTTCATCGCTACTCAACCAACAAATCCGCTAGTTCACGCTCCGTCATGGGCTCCTCCCAACCGGGTTGGTATTTGATGGTGCCCGCCGCGGTCCCCAGGGCGCGCTTGCCGGGAGCATCCACGCGCACCAGTTTCACCATCGGCTTGCCGGCTTTGGCGATGATGACCTCTTCGCCCACCATGGCCCGTTCGATGAGCTGGGAGAACTTGGTTTTGGCTTCGTAGATGTTGATCTCCATCGATCTAAGTATATCGTATTGATCAGATCTAGTTGATCAGACTATTTACAGTCCCTTGCGCGTGCCAGAGAACACGCGCCCCAGATCCTTCTTGTGACTGAACGACTTCAAACGGATCCCACCCGGATAACGGTTGGATGACTCGCTCTTTCAATCGTTGACAGGCTCTGACCCAGCGAGTACGCTGAAGCACAAATGCGCATTGTCCTCCTCCTCCTCTCGAGCTGCCTGTCGCTCCTCTGGAGCCAGGCGACCGAAGGCACGATCCTCGGCCAGGTGACCGATGGTTCCGGCGCGGCCGTGCCCGGCGCCATCGTGGTGGTGACCAGCCAGGAGACCGGCGCGCGGCGCACCGTGAACACGTCGCCCTCCGGCGAGTTCGTGGCGACGAACCTGGGGCTCGGGAACTACGTGGTGCGCGTGGAGGCGAAGGGCTTCCGGGCGGTGGTGCATCCGCCGGTGCAGATCTCGGTGAAGTCGCGCGTGCGGGTGGATTCGCGCCTCGAGGTCGGCGAGATGACGCAGACGGTGGAAGTGAGCAGCGCGGCGCCGCTGCTGAAGACCGATACGCCCGAGGTGGGCGGCGTGATCACGCAGAAAGTACTGCAGGAGATTCCGGTGTTCGGGCGCAACTTCATGTCGCTGGCCGCGCTGGTGCCTGGCACCACGGCGGGCGCGTCGGTTTCGCGCCAGCGCGACTTTTCGGGCGCCGCCCTGACGGTGGCGGGCGCTTCGGCGGAGGCGAACAACTTCATTATCGACGGCATCAGCAACAACATGGAATTCAGCGGCGCCACCGCTGTGATTCCGGCCATCGACGCCATTCAGGAGTTCGCGGTGCAGACGAGCCAGTATTCGGCCGAATTCGGGCGGTCCGGCGGAGGCGTGGTGAATGTCGCCATCAAGTCCGGCACCAACCAGATCCGCGGCTTCGCTTACGACTATCTCCGCAACGACAAGCTGGACGCGCGGCCCTACGACTTCACGCGCACGAACATCGCGAAGCAGCCGGTGCGGCGCAATCAGTTCGGCGCGGGGGCGGGCGGGCCGGTGATCCGGAACCGGGCGTTCCTGTTCGGCAACTACGAAGGGACGCGGTTCCCGAGTAACTCCATCACACGGCGGATCGTGCCGACGGCTCTCGAGAAGAGCGGGAATTTCTCCGGCGGCGGCGTGACCATTTACGACCCCACCACGGGACGCCCGGATCCGGCGAATGCGGCGAGCACGCTCCGCGATGCCTTCCCGGGCAATGTGATTCCGGCCTCGCGCTTCGACCCGATCACCCGCAAGCTGCTGGGCTATTATCCGGCGCCGAACTACCGTGATGCCAACCCCATCATCCGGGACAACTATCTGGCGCAGGAGCGCAACACGGACAACCTGGATTCGTTCACGGTGAAGTCCGACAACAACGTGACGGCGAAAGATACGCTGATGGGGCGCATCTCCCAGCAGCGGGGCGGGCGCTTTCGCGGCGGTTGGATGCCGGATTCGCTGGTGGGCGGCATCGGCTCGCTGGACGCCACCAACACCGGGCTGACTTACACGCGCCTGATCCGTCCCACGATGCTGAACGAGCTCCGGATGGGTTACAACTACCTGCGGTTCGGCAACGAGATCGTGAACCACGAAGACGCGCTGGGGGAGTTCAAGATCCCCGGCTATAACATCACGTCGTTCGGCACGGGTCTGAACGCCATCACGCTGCGGAACTTCACCGGCACCGACATGGTGCGGCCGATTGCGAGCGTGCCGAATCCGTTCTTCCTGGTGGAGCACTCCTGGCAGTTCATGGACAACCTGAGTGTGCAGCGGGGCTCGCATGCGTTGAAGTTCGGCGGCGAATACGGGCGCGTGGCGAACAACCGGTTCCAGGTGCGTCCCGGCGGCGGCACCATGAGTTTCGACGGCACTTACACGACGCGCGTGGTGGGCCAGGCGCTCGAAACGCTGCGGACCGGCGTGCCCGACGCGCTGTTGGGGCTGGCGCGCGGCTTCACGACGCAATACGCCTTCGACGCGGTGCGCATCCGGACGGAGCGCGTGAGCGGCTTCGCACAGGACGATTGGCGGGTGCGGCCGAACCTGACCTTGAGCCTGGGCCTGCGCTACGAGTTCTTCGGCCCTTATGGCGAGGAGCAGAATCGCTTCGTGAATTTCAACATGGCCACGGGGGAGCGCCTGGTGCCGAACGAGGCGCGGCCGCTGATCGAGCGCACGTTGGGCTTGGCGAATGGCACGCTACCCGCGGGGTTCCGCTATGTACCGCTGGACCAGGTGGTGCCGCGCGCGAACTACCGGAATTTCAGCCCGCGCTTCGGCTTTGCCTACACGCCGCGCGCCGGCATCGTGCTGCGCGGCGGCTACGGCATCTTCTATGCGGCGGCCGTGAGCAACAACGCGAACAACGCCGGGACGGAGGGGAATCCGTTCTTCTTCGATTTCGCGTTGGCGTCGGACCTGGACCGGCCGATCGTGGTGCGGAATGGGTTCCCGGCCAGCGGCGTGGTGGGCGCGCTTTCGACGCGCACGTTCGCCGCTTACTACAGCCCGATCCAACGCAAGGATCCTTACACGCAGAAATACAGCTTCAACGTGCAGCTCAACCCGTTCCGGCGGGTGGCGTTCGAGCTCGGCTACACGGGGCAGCGCGCGCTGGCGTTCCCCACGTTGGTGCCGGGCAATGTGCCGCAGCCGGGGCCGGGCACGGTGCAGGACCGGCGTCCGTTTCCGAACGTCGGAGCCTTCTGGCGGTATGAGCCGGTGAACGACAGCAATTACAACGGGCTCGAGATCACGGCGCGAATGCAGCGTTGGCATGGGCTGGCGTTGCAGAGCGCCTTTACTTTTTCGCGGGTGATGGGCTATTCGCAGGGCACCGACGGCCAGAGCGCCACCGACCACATCAACGATTCTTATAACTTCCGTTACGACTACGGTCCGCTGAATTACGACTTTCGCAAGCGCTGGGTGACGGCCTGGACTTACGATCTTCCCGCGCCGGGGGAGAGCCGGGCGGCGCGGTGGCTGTTGAAGGATTGGCAACTGGCCGGGCTGGTCAGCCTGCAGGGCGGCTTTCCGTTCCAGGTGGGCGTGACGGGACCGACGCTCAACAATGGCACGGGGGCGAATCGCGCGAACATGATCCGCAATGGGAACCTGCCGGTGGGCGAACGCACGGTGGACCGCTGGTTCGACACGGCGGCGTTCACGGCGCCGCCGAACTTCGTGTGGGGTGCGCAGGGCAAGAACCAGCTTCGGGGGCCGGGGCTGATCAACTTCGACCTGGCGATCCAGAAGGCGTTCCGGGTGACGGAAGGGAAGCGGTTCCTGCTGCGGGCGGAATCGACGAACAGCTTCAACCGCGTGCAATACGGGCTGCCGGCGGCGACGCTGGGCGGGGTGAACTATGGGATCATCCGGGGGCTGCAGGCCGGGCCGCGGAATATTCAGTTGGTGGGCCGCTTCGCCTTTTAGCTTGCTTGTGGCCGCGCGGCGCTAGACTCTTAGGCATATGAGGAGTTTGGCGCATTTCCTTCTTTTGGCCAGCACGTTGGCTGCGCAGACGATTACCGGCACGCTCGAGGGCCATGTGTACGACTCGGCCCAGGGCGTGGTGCCCAATGCCGTAATTACAGCGCGGGGGCGCGACACCGGGTTGACCCGCGCCACGCGCACCAACGCCGAGGGCTATTATCAGCTCGGCTTCCTGCCGCTCGAGCGCTATGAGATCACCGCCGAGTTCAGCGGGCTGGCGACCACACGGCGCGAGGTGACCATTGAGCTCAACGCCACCCGCCAAGCCGACTTCACGCTGAAGCCCGCATCCGTCGCGCAAGAGGTGGTGGTGACGGATGAAGCGCCGCTCATCGAGACGGCGCGCGGCGAAGTGCGCGGCACGGTGGAGCAGAAAGCGATCGAGGACCGGCCGTTGTCGTCGCGCAATATCCTGTCGCTGGTGGAGATGCTGCCCGGCTTTCAATCGAGCGGCGGTTACTCGGGCGTCAACAACCCGACGCTCTCCTCGGGCAGCTATGTGGCGTTCAACGGCACGGGGTCGCGCTCGGTGTCGTTCCAGATCGATGGCGTGAACAATGATGATTCGAGCGAGGGGTCGAACCGGCAGAACGTCAATATCTCGACGATCAAAGAGTTCCAGGTGTTGACCAACGCCTACTCGGCCGAGTTCGGCCGGGCGGGCGGCGCGGTGGTGTTGGTGCAGACGAAGTCCGGCACCAACCGCATGCATGGCGACCTGTATGAATTTCTGCAGAACGAGAAGCTGAACGCGAATGCATTCTTCAACAACGCCGCCGGTCGCGATGCCAGCGGCGTGGAGCGAGTGCCGCGGCCGCCCTACCGGCGCAATCAGTATGGCGGGACGTGGGGCGGTCCGCTCATCAAGAACAAGCTGTTTCTCTTTTCGAGCTTCGAGCAGACAAAGCTGGTGCAGTACAACACCTTCAACCGCTTCCTGATGCCGGTGCGCACCTTGCAGGTGGGCGAGTGCCGGCTGTGCCTGAATCCGGCCGAGCATCCGAATCTCGAGGCCGACCGCAAGTTCCTGCAGGGCATTCTCGATGCGATTCCGAAGGTGGAGCCGAATAACCTGGCGGCTTGCGACCGCTGTTACACCGCCATCCGTCCGGCTTACTTTCCGGATGAAGATTACTCGGGCAAGCTCGACTACAATCCCGGCGTGCGCGATACGCTGGCCGTGCGGTATCAGTATTCGCGCCAAAAGCGGAAGCCGCAGAACTTCATCGAAGGCGAGAACGCCTGGCAGAACAACAAGCAGCAGGCGCTGGGGTTGACGCACACGCACATGTTCGGACCCATGACATGGGGCGAGTTCGCTTCGGCTGGGCCTGCGCACGACGCTGGTGGACATCTCCACCGGCAACACCACGCCGATCATCCGGATCGCGAATCCGTCGCCCTATGGGACGACGGTGAGCATCGGGTCCGCAGGGGCGTTTCCCATCAACCGCTGGCAGCGCGACCACCAGTTCGTCTACAACCTGAGCCACGTGCGCGGCAAGCATATCCTGCGGATGGGCGTCGACGCGCGGCGGACGCACCTGGACGATATCGCCGACAACAACTCGCGCGGCTTCTGGAATTTCGGCGCGACGGGCGTGCTGGGACAACCGACGCGCTACGAGGGCTGGGAGAACTTCCTGCGCGGCTACGTCTCGAGCTTCCAGCAGGGCTACGGCAATTTCTACACGCAGAACCGGACGACCGAGTTCAACCAGTACTTCATGGACGATATCAAGCTGAAGCCGAACTTCACCTTGAACCTGGGCTACCGCTGGGAGATCGTGTTGGCGCCGAAGGAGATCAACAACAAGGTGGACTACGTCTATGGCACCTTCTTCCGCGGGCATGAGCCGCGGTTCGGCTTCGCGTGGACGCCGAAGCCGGGCAGCGAATTCCTGAACAAGCTGACGGGCGGCAGTGGCAAGTTCAGCGTGCGCGGCGGCTACGGCATTTTCCACAACCGCATTTTCCAATCGGTGTTTTCGCAGAGCGGGGCGTCGTTGCGGTCGCTGCCGCCGTATGGCGTGTTCCGGAGTTACAACCCGACGTTCAATGTCGCCAATCCGGATGCGGACTTCGTCTACGATCCGAGTAACTTCAACCCGGGGCGCATCGACTATGTGCGCGTGCCGAAGAACCTGGGCCTGCCGAACATTCAGCAGCTCAACCTGACGGTGGAGCGGCAGTTGCCGGGGCTGATTTCGGTGTCGCTTGGGTATAACCGCGTGCGCGGCATCGGGCTGCTGCAGAACCAGATCACGAACCGGGCGCGATTCCCGATTCTATCGCCGGTGGACGGAATCCTCTATGACAAGGTGGACGAGAACCTGGCGAACACGGCGCCGGCGCCGGGCTTCATTTCACAGGCTCAGCCGCGGACGAATCAGCGGCGGCCCGATGTTCGCTACGGCAACGTGATCCAGGTGATGAACAATGCGTGGTCGTATTCGAACTCGCTACGGCTCGAGGTGAAGAAGCGGAACGGGCGGGGCTGCATTGGTTCGTTCGCGTATACCTATGGCAAGGCGATTGACACGGGGTCGGACGTGACGGCGGGGGAATCCGATCAGCGAAGGCGGGTCGGTGCGCGGCAATCGGGGGCTTGTCGGATTTCGACCAGCGCCAACGGGCGAACATCAATCTCGGCTATCTGCTGCCGGTGTTCAAGCGGGACAAGGGCTGGAAGGGGCGGGCGCTGGGCGGGTGGACGTTGTCGTCGAACACGACCTATGCGAGCGGGAATCCTTTCACCGTGTTGGCGGGCTATGACGTGAATTCCGACGGCGTGTTGAACGACCGGCCGATTCTGTTGGATCAGGCGCTCTTTGGCCGGTCGGTGGACAATGGGCGCACCGATCCAGCGACGGGCCAGCAGATTTCGGTGGGCCAACTGCCGGTGGCGGGCTTCTTTCCGAATCTGACCGTCCGGCAGCAGGGGGCGTTTTCTGGATCCGGGCGGGGACGGGCGGGGGTCGCTGGGCCGGAATACGTTTTTCGGGCAGGGGATCCGGAATTACGACCTGGGGCTGTACAGAGCTTCCGGGTGCGCGAGGGGCACAACCTGACGTTTCGCACGGAGATGTACGGCGTGACGAATTCGCCGCGCTTCGCGTTCCCGGTGCGGGATATCCAGAGTGTGAGCTTCGGGCGGATTACGTCCACTTACAATCCGATGAACTTCGTGGGGGCGTCGCGCAACGATACGGCGAACCGGCTGATGCAGTTCGCGCTGCGCTATGCGTTCTAGCTACTTGCGGTCGCCCGAGTGGTGCTGAAACGGGCGTCGCCGTGCCGTCCGCCTGGAAAGCCCAAACATCGTAGGGGTCGTTGCGCGACCCCTCCATGCCCGGCGAGCCGATGGGCATGCCCGGCACCGCGATGCCCTTCACCGCGGCTTCTCCTTCAGAAGCCGGATGATGTCCGCCGCCGGAATGTGGCCTTCGACGGCGTAGCCGCCCACCAGGGCCGTGTGGCAGCTCTGCAAACGATCCGGCACGCCCGCCTTCTGGCGATACTCCGTGGTGGACGGCACGTCGTTCACCGTCACTTTGGAAACCGGCGGTCCGCATGTGCTCCACCCACTTGCCGCAGCAGCCGCAGGTCTTGGTCTTGTAGACGGTCACTTCCGGCAGGGGCGCCGGCGTTTGGGCCGGCAGCGCGATCAGCGCCAGACTCATCACCAATCCTCGAGCGGCTTTCGACAGGGGCATCCCTCTATTGTCCACTTCCTGCCCGGGCCTGGCGAGCCACCCATCGGTACCAGTGCGGCCTACTTCGTTTGAACAGCGGACTGGCGACAATGGCATGGATCAACGACCGCACTCCGTAGTTCTCTTTTTCGCCTGGGCGAGAATGGCGTCGAGCGCCGTACGGTCGCTGAAGCGCACCGGCGCTCCGGTGGCGAACACGATCAGATGGTTCGCCAGATTCGGGCCAGCAGCACGTCGTTGCCGGCCAGCAATTGTTTGAACTCGACGATATCGGCGAAGGGACGGCCGTCGGCCAGTTGGCCAGCGGCATCCACCGGCAGCCCGTAGTGGAATGGAATGGCTGGCCGTTCTTGCCGTAGCCGGGGCAGGCCGGGCTTGCTCTCGTCGAAGGGCCCGGTAGCGCTCCCGCGCGCCGCCCATGACGTCGAAGCCCTCGAGCGCAAAGCGGGCGGATCGATCTTGGCGTGGCACGACGCGCAGCTGGGATCCATGCGGTGCTTGTCGAGCTGCTGGCGAATGGTGACCGCTCCGCGAATGTCCGGCTCCACGGCGGCGACGGGCGGCGGCGGCGGAACCTCGTAGCCGAGGAGGCGCTCCATGATGAACTTGCCGCGCAGCACGGGCGACGTGGTGGTGCCATTGGCGGTGACCTTCAGCACGCTGGCCTGCGTGAGAAAGCCGCCGCGCGGGCTGCCGGGCGGCAGCTCCACCTTGCGCATGGCCACGCCTTCCCGGCCCGCGATTCCATAGTGGCCGGGCCAGACGCCCGTTGAGGAACGTAAAGGGCGAAGCGATGAGGAAGCGCGGCCCGAGATTGGCCCGCAGCAGCTCGGCGAAGTAGAGCTGCGATTCCGCGACGGCGGCCTCGGTGAGCGCGTCGTCCAGATAGTAGTCGTTGTAGAGCGTGGGCGACGGCGTGGAGTCTTCGATCTTGCGGAGATCGATCCAGTATCGAGGAAGGCGTCGATGAAGCGGTGGGCCCGCGGATCGTTCAGCAGGCGCTCGGTTTCGGCGCGCAGCACGCCGGGCTGGCGCAGCTCTCCGCGCGCGGCGCGGGCGCGCAGCGCATCGTCGGGCAAGCTGTTGGACAGAAACAGCGAGAGCCGCGTGGCCAGCGCCACGTCGTCGAGCGGGCCGGGGCGCTCGGTGACGAACACGAAGCCGGGCGACGAGAGCACAGCGGTGTAGCCGGCGAGCATCGCCTCAGCGAAGGAGAGGCCCGCGGCGCGCTGGCCGGCGACGAGCCGCACGAACCGCTGCACCTCGGGCTCACTGGCCGGCCGGCGCCAAGCCCGCCGCAGGAAGCCGCGCAAGAGGCGCTCGGCATCGGCGTCGGGTTGCGCGGAAACGACGTCGACGCGCGCCTCGTCTTTCGGCCGCCCGATGGCGGGAATCAGCACGCCGCCCGGGGGATTCCCGCAGAGGCAGGCTGCCAAACAGCAGGTCGTAGCCCGCCGTAGAAGAAGCGTCCTCGAGCGGGCCGTCCACTTCCATCCAGCGGAATGCGACGCCCGGCGCGCCTTCCGGCGTCATGAGCGGATTGCGGAAGTTGGTGGGGCGGGAGCGGTAGAGCCGGGTGGCATCGGGCACCAGTGTTTCGCCGGCGTTCAGCCAAACGACGCCGGCTTCGTGGACGCCGGGTTCCGGCGTCAGGTCGAACTCTCCCACGCGGCGATTCAACACGCCGTTGCGCGTGTAGACCGTCACCGGCTCGTTGTTTCTCCCGCGCGTCACCTTCTCGAAATCCGGCAGGGACGCTTGTCGGCCAGCGGCGGCACCCAGATGGTGTAGCCGCTGAAGCGCACGCGATAGCGGCCGGCAACGGGCGCGCGGAAGCGATCCCAACGGTAGCGGAAGCCGGTGACGTAGTTGCTCGAGACCCAGGCCATCGCTTCCTGTTCGCGCCGCGCCGGGTCTTTCTCGCCTACGGTGAAGGGCGCTTTCTTGGCGTAGATCTCCGGCTCCGGGCTCCAGCCGAGAATGGGATAGGCGGCGGATCGCCGCGCTGGTTGGGGATGGTTGATCTTGTTCACCAGGTCGGCTTGTTCGCGCGCGTAATAGCGCTTGGTGCTGTTTGGTGGCCGCGTGAACCGGACCGCTCAGCACCTGCGCAAAGCGAAATCGGCGGCGCTGAGA